>JASEVX010000013.1:464465-544500 GCA_031761405.1 Serripes groenlandicus | reverse complement strand
GTGCATGCCGTGTATGCAATTATTTGGGCATTAGAAAAACAAGCACGTAGCATATTCGGATTACGTTTAGCGTAGTCCCACACTGGATTAGCAGAGAACTGATATTGTAGTTTTCTGTATATTAAAGCTTTTAAAAGTTTGTAACGTAATAGCAAACATACTAGCATTCAGAAGTTTGTAATGTAATGGGAAATATACTAGCATTGAGAAGTTTGTAACGTAATGGAAAATATACTAGCATTCAGAAGATTGTATAACGCAATGGTAAATATACTAGCATTCAGAAGTTTGTAACGTAATGCAAAATATTCTAGTATTCAGAAGTTTGTAACGTATTGACAACAATACTAGTATTCAGAAGATGCAACGGATTGACAAATATAATTATATTGATATTGGTAATAACCGTTTTCCATAACATATTGATTTAAGTACCAAATACAAATACTAGCATTCAGAAGTTTACAACGTAACGACAAATATACTATCATTCAAATGTTTGAATGTAATGACAAATATAATTAAATGGATATTTACAATAACCGTTGTCCATGAAAGATAGATTTTAAGCACCAAATACACATACTAGCATTCAGAAGTTTACAACGTAATAGCGAATTAACAAGCATTCAGAAGTTTGTAACATAATGCCATATTTACTAGCATTCAGAAGTTTGTAACGTAATGACAAAAATTCCAGCATTCAGAAGTTTGTAACGTAATGACACATATAATTCAATTGAAATTGGTAATACACGTTTTTCATAAAACATAGATTTAAGTACCAAATACAAATACTAACATTCAGAAGTTTACAACGTAATGGCAAATATACTAACATTTAGAAGTTTACAACGTAATGGCAAATATACTAGCACAGTTTATAACATAATGCCATATTTACTAGCATTCAGAAGTTTATAACATAATGCCATATTTACTAGCATTCAGAAGTTTATAACATATTGCCATATATACTAGCATTCAGAAGTTTATAACATATTGCCATATTTACTAGCATTCAGAAGTTTATAACATAATGCCATATTTACAAGCATTCAGAAGTTTATATTATTATTATTTACATATATAACAACATGATATTTTCAAACTATACACATATCACATTGCAACATTATCAAATAATGTATATATATCACCTCGACACAACGAACTATACATATAGGACAATGCAACTGAATTAAACTATGCAAATATCACACAGCAACAAAATCAAACTACGCAACATCATCAAACGTTTTAGATATCACAACACAGTGTCATCAAAGCGAAACATATCAAACTATACATATATTATAACGCGACACCATTAAACGATGTATGTATCACAACGAAATCTCATCAAACTATTTACGATTCACAAGGCAATCTCATCGAACTATGTCAGTGTATATCACAACTCAGTGTCATCAAAGCGAAACATATCAAACTATACATATATTACAACGCGACACCATTAAACGATGTATGTATCACAACGAAATCTCATCAAACTATTTACGATTCACAAGGCAATCTCATCGAACTATGTCAGTGTATATCACAACTCAGTGTCATCAAAGCGAAACATATCAAACTATACATATATTACAACGGGACACCATTAAACGATGTATGTATCACAACGAAATCTCATCAAAAATTTACGTATCACAAGGCAATCTCATCGAACTATGTCAGTGTATATCACGACCCAATAACATCAAACTATTTATGTATCACAACGCGATCTCATCGAACTATGTATGTATCACAACGCAATCTCATTGAACTATGTCAATGTATATCACAACGCAAACTCATCGAACTATGTCAGTGTATATCACAACGCAATCTCATCGAACTATGTCAGTGTATATCACAACGCAATCTCATCGAACTATGCCAGTGTTTATCACAACGCAATCTCATCGAACTATTATGTATCACAACGCAATCTCATTGAACTATGTCAGTGTATATCAGAACGCAATCTCATCGAACTATGTCAGTGTATATCACAACGAAATCTCATCGAACTGTGTCAGTGTATATCACAACGCAATCTCATCGAACTATGTCAGTGTATATCTCAACGCAATCTCATAGAACCATGTCAGTGTAAGCACAACACAATCTCATCGGACTGTGTCAGTGTATATCACAACGCAATCTCATCGAACTATGTATGAATCACAGCGCAGTCTCATCAAACTATGTCAGTGTATATCACAACCCAATAATATCAAACTATTTACGTATCACAACGCAATCTCATCGAACTATGTCAGTGTATATCACAACCCAATAACATCAAACTATATATGTATCACAACGCAATCTCATCGAACTATGTATGTATCACAACGCAATCTCATCGAACTATGTATGTATCACAACGCAATCTCATCGAACTATGTCAGTGTATATCACAACGCAATCTCATCGAACTATGTCAGTGTATATCACAACGCAATCTCATCGAACTATGCCAGTGTTTATCACAACGCAATCTCATCGAACTATTATGTATCACAACGCAATCTCATTGAACTATGTCAGTGTATATCAGAACGCAATCTCATCGAACTATGTCAGTGTATATCACAACGAAATCTCATCGAACTGTGTCAGTGTATATCACAACGCAATCTCATCGAACTATGTCAGTGTATATCTCAACGCAATCTCATAGAACCATGTCAGTGTAAGCACAACACAATCTCATCGGACTGTGTCAGTGTATATCACAACGCAATCTCATCGAACTATGTATGAATCACAGCGCAGTCTCATCAAACTATGTCAGTGTATATCACAACCCAATAATATCAAACTATTTACGTATCACAACGCAATCTCATCGAACTATGTCAGTGTATATCACAACCCAATAACATCAAACTATATATGTATCACAACGCAATCTCATCGAACTATGTATGTATCACAACGCAATCTCATCGAACTATGTATGTATCACAACGCAATCTCATCGAACTATGTCAGTGTATATCACAACGCAATCTCATCGAACTACGTCAGTGGCTATCGAAACGCAATCTCATCGAACTATGTATGTATCACAACGCAATCTCATCGAACTATGTATGTATCACAACGCAATATCATTGACTGAACTATATATGTATCACAACGCAATCTCATCGAACTATGTATGTATCACAACGTAATCTCATTGAACTATGTCAGTGTATATCGCAACGCAATCTCATTGAACTATGTCAGTGTATATCACAACGCAATCTCATCGAACTATGTCAGTGTATATCACAACGCAATCTCATTGAACTATGTCAGTGTATATCGCAACGTAATATCATTGAACTATGTCGGTGTATATCACAACGCAATCTCATTGAACTATGTCAGTGTATATCACAACGCAATCTCATTGAACTATGTCAGTGTATATCACAACGTAATCTCATTGAACTATGTCGGTGTATATCACAACGTAATCTCATTGAACTATTATGTATCACAACGCAATCTCATTGAACTATGTCAGTGTATATCTCAACGCAATCTCATCGAACTATGTCAATGTATATCACAACGCAATCTCATTGAACTATGTCAGTGCATATCATAACGCAATCTCATCGAACTATGTCAGTGCATATCATAACGCAATCTCATCGAACTATGTCAGTGCATATCACAACGCAATCTCATTGAACTATGTCATTGTATATTACAACGCAATCTCATCGAACTATGTCAGTGCATATCATAACGCAATCTCATTGAGCTATGTCAGTGCATATCATAACGCACTCTCATCGAACTATGTCAGTGCATATCATAACGCAATCTCATCGAACTATGTATTAACAATGCAATCTTATCAAACTATGTTCACTATATATCACAACGAAATCTTATCGAACTATGTCAGTGTATATCACAACGCAGTCTTATCGAACTATGTCAGTGTATATCTCAACGCAATCTCATCGAACTATGTCAGTGTATATCACAACGCAATATCAACATCAAACAATACATATACCACAACGCAACATCACGAAGCTATGTATATAGCACAACAGCAATATCATTGGCCATCACCACAACGAAACGTCATCAAACTATACACATAACATCGCAACTATACATAAGCACCAAACTATACATACATCACAATAAATTCATTCATCATTTAATCAGCAAGCTAAACAGATATACACCATCTCAATACATACATAACACGTACACACTATAATAAACAATTATTATTAAACAACATCATCAAATCCGTCACACTATACAGATACTACATCACACCATAATACAATTTTGCAGATATCGTTGAATTATTACAATACAGATATCACAACACACATCATAAAGCCATGCACACAAAACCAACTAACTATACAGACATTACAGCAGATTATTAGCAAAATAAACAGATATTACAGTACAGCATTTGCAAAAGGAACAGACATGACAAAACAGCATAAGCCAAAAAAAAAAAAAAAAAAAATCATGACAGAACAGCATAGGCAAAATATAAAGACATTACAGACAGCATAAGTAAAAACTTTACAGCAATTCATTAGAAAAATAAAAAAAAAAACATTACAGCACAGCATTAGTGAAATAAAAAGACTTTACAGCAATTCAATAGAAAAATAAAAAAAACATTACAACACCGCATTAGCAAAATAAATAGACATTACGGAACAGCTTTAGAAAAAATAAACAGACATTAGGGCACAACATTAGCATATTTATTAAGACACAGTATTAGCAATATAAACAAATATTACAGCACATCATTATAGCAAAATAAACAGATAACACAACACAACATCGAACTGTACAGATATCACAACACAACATCAAACTGTACAGATATCACAACACAACATCTAACTGTACATATATCACAACACAACATCAAACTGTACAGATAGCACAACACAACATCAAACTGTACAGATAGCAAAACACAACATCAAATTGTACAGATAGCACAACACAACATCAAACTGTACAGATAGCAAAACACAACATCAAACTGTACAGATAGCAAAACACAACATTAAACTGTACATATATCACAAAACAACATTAAACTGTACATATATCACAATACAACATCAAACTGTTCAGATATTACAAAACAAAATCACACTGTAAATATATCACAAAACAGCATCAAACTGTACATATATCACAACATAACATCAAACTGTTCATATATCACAACACAACATCAAACTGTACATATATCACAACACAACATCAAACTGTACAGATATTACAAAACAACATCAAAGTGTACATATATCACAAAACAACATCAAACTGTACATACATAAAAAACAACATCAAACTGTACAGACATCACAACATCAAACTGTACAGATATTACAAAACAAAATCACACTGTACATATATCACAAAACAGCATCAAACTGTACATATATCACAAAACAACATCAACTGTACAAATATCACAACACAACATCAACTGTACAAATATCACAACACAACATCAAACTGTACATATATCACAAAACAACATCAAACTGTACATATATTCCAACACAACATCAACTGTACAAATATCACAACACAACATCAAACTGTACAGATATCACAACACAACATCAAACTGTACAGATATCACAACACAACATCAAACTGTACAGATATCACAAAACAACATCAAACTGTACATATATCACAAAACAACATCAAACTGTACATATATTCCAACACAACATCAACTGTACAAATATCACAAAACAACATCAAACTGTACATATATCACAAAACAGCATCAAACTGTACATATATCACAAAACAACATCAAACTGTACATATATTCCAACACAACATCAACTGTACAAATATCACAACACAACATCAAACTGTACAGATATCACAACACAACATCAAACTGTACAGATAGCAAAACACAACATCAAACTGTACATATATCACAAAACAACATTAAACTGTACATATATCACAATACAACATCAAACTGTTCAGATATTACAAAACAAAATCACACTGTAAATATATCACAAAACAGCATCAAACTGTACATATATCACAACATAACATCAAACTGCTCATATATCACAACACAACATCAAACTGTACACATATCACAACACAACATCAAACTGTACAGATATCACAACACAACATCAAACTGTACATATATCACAACACAACATCAAACTGTACAGCTATCACAAAACAACATCAAACTGTACAGATATCACAACACAACATTAAACTGTACATATATCACAACACAGCATCAAACTGTACAAATATCATGCCACAACATCAAACTGTACATATATCGCAAAACAACATTAAACTGTACATACATCACAATACAACATCAAACTGTACAGATATCACAACACAACATCAAACAACGGTACATATATCACATAACAACATCAAACCTTACAGATAGCACAACACATCATCAAACTGTACAGATATCACAACACAACATCAAACTGTACATATATCACACAACAACCGTTCCACGAGAAAACCAACAGTATGGACTCTGCCTAATGTATCGTCCTAGATCAGCCTGCCCAGTACACGCAGGCTAATCCGGACCGACACATTCAGTCGCAGTGGGGATAAAGGGTTAAAGAAATGATTCCTGAAACAAAACATCCACTGGAGGCGAAACGTAACTGTCCGGATTAGCGTTTTGCGGTATGCATAGGTTGATCCGGTCGATACTTTACGCTGAGTCCACAATGTTGGTTTGCTTGTGGTACGGCTCATACAGAATAGTATTAAACTATTAAACATACTCACCAATCGGAAGGGATTCGTAACTAATCAACAAACTATACAGACACCACAACACACATGGATCGCCATAAATAAATATTCTATTTATCTCCTCAAATATTTAAAAATATGTCTGAAACTGACGCGTTTAAACGTTGTTCTCTCTGATAGAACACGAACCGCCACTTCTCTGTACAGAGGATAGTGTCTATTTGTCGACGAAGACGACTATATCAATTGTTCTCTCTTCCGAATTAACTTCCGTGTACGCACGTTATCCTCGTCTGTCGCTATGGGGTTCTCGTTTTATCTGCGTACAGTGAAGACTCCGATGATCCTTGTATACGCACTGTCTCACCATTGTATTTACTATCCGATTATATGTAGTTAACCCTTTCCAACATACAACAAATATGCAGCAGACGACATTGAAAACATATTGACAAAAACCTAAAAAAATCTCCATAAAATATAGCTTAATTGTTAAATAAAGTTGAAAACATTGTGTCCAAGTGAAAAATTGCTCATCATGAGCAATTTCACCTTTGGCCACAATGTTTTCAAAAGTCGGGCAGTAGCAGATGACTTTTAAAAAGTTTGTGACAAAAGAAGAAATTGCTTAAAACGAGCAATTTCTCCTTTTGACACAATGTTTTCTTCTATATTCAATGAGTGTTTCTTTATCTAGGGAGATTTTCCATAACATTGTGGAATTTTTTCCAAAGTCGTCTGCTGCAAAACAAAAAAACATATGCTGGAAAGGGTTAAGGAGATGCAATATGAACCGAAATCGATAGGTGCGACTTTAATGCGACAATGTACGGACATTGCATTGTTCGACATTACACAAAACCGACAATGCAACTATAGTTATAGGCTTTCATATATTACGTTCAACCCTGTAACGGTAGATCCTGGTAATGTTTACCCCCAGAAAATGATGTTTTAAAATCGTCTGCTTTAAACAAAAAAGACTATAGATAAATTGTAAATTCCTCACCCTAATATGTCAAAGGTCAGTTTTTAAAATCTAGCCAAAATGCACTTTTTTTCCATTGACATGAGTTTGTCTCTATCATGTTGTCTATGGCGTGTATGGCGTAGGCGTTAAACTGGAATAAGGATTGACGAAATGTTCGTCCATTATACATGTACAGGATGTTTATGTGCGCATTTAATCGTTAGCCACTTGTATGCGATATTAACCCTTTCCAACATATAGACGCTTTCTGATGCCTATACAGGAGACGACTTTTGAAACATTGTGAATAAAGGAGAAATGACTCATAATGTTATATCACGGCGTTTCCTGGCTAAGTTACCATTTCTCTTGGTCCGTTTATCCTGACACCAGCTTCTCAGTCGTAATGCTAACCCTAAAAATCCTGAACGCCAAAGAGGGCAGCCAATACTACCATGTTTAAAGTCTTTGGTATGACTCGACCGGGGATCGAACCCGCAACCTTCCGCTACCGGGGCGGACGCTCTACCAATAAACCACCGAAGCGGTTTGTGTCATAATTAGACAAGAGATCTCAGAATATAAAGGGGTAGTTAATGTGAGAAAAGGGTACACGCGGAAGTTTTGCGGTTATTGAATCTAACATCATTCAGTATAATATCCTTCACCCCGCTTAGCTTTATCACCCTTTACTTTTGTCAAGATCATTCATATTCACTGACACTTTTTCTTTTTTTAAAATGTTCATTAAAGAGTAGTTAACAATGTAGACCGATATTAGATGTTCAGGCTATTCTTTCATTCAGTTGAATTATCAAATATAGAGCTTATTATGAGCAATTTCGCATTTTGCCACAATGTTTAAAAAAGTGGTTGGATATATAGGCGTTTAGACGCGTGGGAAAAAGTTGAATTTTTTAACCAAAATGTTTGAAAATGATACATCAAATTTCCAAGATGTGAAAGTAATTTTGTCCTCAGATGTTTACAAAACAGACTATTCTGCACCTTAATATGTTTAAGGTCAAGATAAATATACGTGACTTGTATCAAAGTTCTATCGTGTCTTTAATTGAACTGTCGAATGTCGAGTACCTATCAAGGACCTTTTTCAAGTCGGGCCTTTAATCCGTATACACACTGTCTAACGTCGAGTACCTATGAAGGACCTTTTTTAAGTCAGGCCTTTAATCCGTATACACACTGTCTAACGTCGAGTACCTATCATGGACCTTTTTCATGTCGGGCCTTTTATCCGTATACACACTGTCTAACGTCGAGTACCTATCAAGGACCTTTTTCAAGTCGGGCCTTTAATCCGTATACACACTGTCTAACGTCGAGTACCTATCAAGGACCTTTTTCAAGTCGGGCCTTTAATCCGTATACAAACTGTCTAACGTCGAGTACCTATCAAGGACCTTTTTCAAGTCGGGCCTTTAATCCGTATACACACTGTCTAACGTCGAGTACCTATCAAGGACCTTTTTCAAGTCGGGCCTTTAATCCGTATACAAACTGTCGAATGCCGAGTACCTATCAATGACCTTTTTCAAGTCGGGCCTTTAATCCGTATACAAACTGTCGAATGCCGAGTAGCTATCAAGGACCTTTTTCAAGTCGGGCCTTTAATCCGTATACAAACTGTCGAATGCCGAGTACCTATCAAGGACCTTTTTCAAGTCGGGCCTTTAATCCGTATACAAACTGTCGAATGCCGAGTATCTATCAAGGACCTTTTTCAAGTCGGGCCTTTAATCCGTATACAAACTGTCGAATGCCGAGTACCTATCAAGGACCTTTTTCAAGTCGGGCCCTTAATCCGTATACAAAATGTCGAATGCCGAGTACCTACAGTACAGCTCACGCGGAAAACGCATCGTCCGCGAGCCACCGTGGACAAATCTCAACGCGGACAATTAGTTTGGTCCACGAAGATATGTGGAAGCACACCCATCACCGCGATTTGATTTTCATCGCGGACGCAACAAGATAGCCCCATGGGGTTATCAAAAACCGATAATCGCGGATTTGAGGTGAAACCATACATGATTCGCGGTTACATTCCTTTGACTAGATAAGCTTTTTCTTGCAGTTTTACTGGGAGTTTTTTTTTAAATATTACAGTTGGATCATTTATTTATTAAGTTAATAAGAAAAGCTCAACAATCAACAATCTGCTTTTATTAAGAGATTCAAGTACATGTAGTGTATATACAGAATACATGTATTGCAATTTAACAATATTTCTCTCTTACTAAAAAATGTGAGATAATCATATGTACGATATGGCCGCACCTTAAACGTATATCCGATGTCCGCTATTTTCTATTACGAAACTTGACCTTATCGTAAACAAACACAATTTTCCATTGTTTCTCGAATAATTTGTTGAAATGGAATGAATTTTAGCAAGTTGTGTCATAAATTAATCGCAATTTGTCAATAAACGTGTACATGTACATAATCGAAAAAAATAAACCTTTTAATAAAAGTAAAACAGTTTTACAGGTAAAAATCGCGATGGAATCGCGGTGATTCATAATAGATAAGAAGCTCGAATCGACGAAATGTCAATCGCGGTGATCAAATTAGCCCGTCGGCGTTATTGCGGGGATCATAGAGTTTGAATGGCGGCGATCATCCGCGATGAAAAATATTTGTCCATCGTGGGATTGCGGAAAATGCGTTTTCCGCGTGAGCTGTACTGTATCAAGAACCTTTGTCAAGTCGGGCTTCTCGGATTGTATTCACAAGTCCTGGATTCTTCTGGGAAACAGCACTATCTACTGGACTTTGTTATAACATAGTGTAGTTTCAGATGCTTGTAAGTGTCGTGACTGAGTACAGGCGAACTATTATTATTATTATTATTATTATTATTATTATTATTATAGCCAGTTCAAAAGTGCTTAACAAAGACATATAAGATGTATACATACAAACAATCCTTATAAATTATCAGTAGGTATTAAGAAATAACAAATGATGAAAAGCAACACTAAAGCTGTACGGACGGTGATATATCTACAGAATCATAAAAGCAACACTAAAGCTGTACGGACGATGGTATAACTACAGAATGTTAAAAAGCAACACTAAAGCTGTTAGGACGATGGTATAACTACAGAATGTTAAAAAGCAACACTAAAGCTGTTAGGACGATGGTACATCTACAGAATCCTAAAATACAACACTAAAGCTGTTAGGACGATGGTATAATTACAGAATGATAAAAAGCAACACTAAAGCTGTTAGGACGATGGTACATCTACAGAATCATAAAAGACAACACTAAAGCTGTTAGGACGATGGTATAACTACAGAATGATAAAAAGCAACACTAAAGCTGTTAGGACGATGGTATAACTACATAATCATAAAAGACAACACTAAAGCTGTTAGGACGATGGTATAACTACAGAATGTTAAAAAGCAACACTAAAGCTGTACGGACGATGGTATAACTACAGAATGTTAAAAAGCAACACTAAAGCTGTTAGGACGATGGTACATCTACAGAATCATAAAAGACAACACTAAAGCTGTAAGGACGATGGTAAAACTACAAAATGATAAAAAGCAACACTAAAGCTGTTAGGACGATGGTACATCTAAAGAATCATAAAAGACAACACTAAAGCTGTTAGGACGATGGTATAACTACAGAATGATAAAAAGCAACACTAAAGCTGTTAGGACGATGGTACATCTAAAGAATCATAAAAGACAACACTAAAGCTGTTAGGACGATGGTATAACTACAGAATTATAAAAAGCAACACTAAAGCTGTACGGACGATGGTATAACTACAGAATGTTAAAAAGCAACACTAAAGCTGTTAGGACGATGGTATAACTACAGAATGTTAAAAAGCAACACTAAAGCTGTTATATTGGAAAAGGAATACCAAGAAAAAATAAAACAAAATATTTTAGAAATAGTCAACATAAATAAAAATGCTAATCCTAACACATTATGGGAACTGATAAAGGGAACTATAAGGAATGAAACTATAAAATATGCTTCAACAAAAAATAAAATTCAAAACAAAAAAGTAAAACAATTGACAACTGAAATAAGTAATTTAGAAAAAGATATTGAAACATCATTAGAAGCAACCGCCTTAGAAGAAATAACAAACAAATTAAAACAAAAGAAACAAGAACTAAATGAGATTATTGAAACAAAAATTAATGGAATAATATTACGATCTAAATGTCAACACATTGAAAATAACGAAAAAAATACAAAATACTTTTCTAGTTTGGAAAAAAAGCAGGCAGAGAAAAAAGCAATTTCAAAACTAAATATTAAAAACCGCATTATTACCGATATAAATGAGATTTTAAATGCTCAATCAACTTTTTACAGTAAATTATACAAAAAACGTGAAACACAAGAGTCGGAACACTTTTTTTTTAATAATACAACTAAAAAAATAAATGAAATAGACAAAACAAAATGTGAAAGCATGTCTTATTCTTGAATTAACAGAATGAATTAATAGTGATGCCTTAGCAATGTGCAAAAGAACAAATATGAGTGTCAATTGATACTAGTAGTTAGCAATTTGTCATTAACGGATGCAATTAAATATGATATATTAATAATAACACTCTTAAACCAATAACAAACTTGAAAAACGATAAAAATGGCCATTATATTATATATACAGGTATTCCTTTCCTAATTTATAATTGTAATTCGATTCCCTCTCATATTAGAGACGTTTTGAATTTTCTTCCATATGTTTCGTTACAATCCTTTACAGACATCTTTGACTGGTAGAGATAAGCAGCTAGTTCTGGATATACATTGAACGTAAATGATGTAAGATTGGTTTCCGGACTAGAGAGCCTAGCAAGTGTGTGTCCGCTATACCGTTGGGACAGCAGACAATTTAACTCCCCCACGGGGAGTCTCATTTATGTTTAAAAACATTGCAGCAAAATGAAAAATTTGATCATGGTGAGCAATTTCTCCCTTTGACACAATGTTTGCAAATCCATTGGGTAAAGAACCTTTCGTTTATAGATGTTTCAAAAGATTCGTATTCTAGAGATTTATTAAGCGGTGCGATCTTGCACCGCGCTAAATGTAGTAAACTAAATGTAAATGCCTTGGTCAAATTCTCGTAATTGCGATGGTATTATTAACACCTACCGGTCCCTAATATCATATAATTTCAGGTTTATGGCATTTGGAACAGATCGGCAGACTACCTCTAAGATGTTATGGAGCCTATCCTGTGTCAAACAATCCACCCTTGTATATTTGCATTTTTAGGTGTGTCAGAACTAGAAATACTTTTGTATGATGGTCACTTTACTTTTTCAACTATACTTTTCCGGTTTAACAAACGCATGTCGAAAGTCTAGCCTCGTATATCTGCATTTGTAGGTTTGTCAAATTTCGAAATGCTTATGTAGATGGTAGATTTTTAAACCATATTTTCCGGTTTAACAAAGGCATCTTTACACTTCTAGAACCAGAAAATATCATCTTGATTTACGCTAAAAATAAAAGTCTATATTCAAATAAGTCCGGCCTGCGTTCCGCCTATTATACTTCCCGTAAAAAAATCGACCGTTTCGGTTAAAGTTCGGTATGTACGATTGATGTGGTACCAGGCTTAGGTTTCCTAACACTTGGTTGAGATACTGTAGTACGTGTGTATTGTTCACACTTGAAGCTTGTTGTGAGACAAGTGTGAACAATACACAAATCCTACAGTATCTCAACCTGCTCTTACACCGCGCATTAAGTGTGAACAATACACACATATACTAGAGTGTCTCAACCTGCTCTCACACTAAGCATCAAGTGTGAACAATACACACATACTACAGTATCTCAACCTGCTCTCACACCATTCATAACACTTGATTCTTGGTGTGAGAGCAGGTTGAGATACTGTAGTATGTGTGTATTGTTCACACTTGATGCTTGGAGTGAGATTAGGTTGAGATACTGTAGTATGTGTCCCATGAGTAAGTGAGTCATTATGGGAAATTCAGGCGGATGTTGTTGAACCTGGACTTTATTTCATGTTGTTAATCCAAAATTCTTTTCCTGAGTATTCATGGTGGAGGACCCACACAGAAATGTATCTGAAATAAACAAACTAAATATGATTAATTGTTTTGGGCTTTTGAGCATAATAATATTATCATCTGGTGCAGAGTAGACAGAAAGCCTCTGTAAATGGGAAAGGGTCTAATTATAATGTTGAAAAAATGCACAAAAATGATTCATAGAAGATAAAAATATTTTGAAAACATCTATACATATTGTAGCAAATAATGAGAATAGGCTCCTTATGAACTATTTCTACTTTCTCAACAAAGTTTTCATAAGTCATCTGCTATGAGTGTCAGAAAGTGTCTGTATGTGGAAAAGGGTTAATTATTTAAAAAAACAAAAACATTTATAAAATATGTTTTATCACAAGTTTACTTTCCGGTTGACGATAATGGAGCGTCTCGATGATCTTGACTAATAATTAGACGGAAATTGTTGAATCATCAGTTCGCCAACAGTCGTCAATAGTCTCCGCCCATTTGTCTTCGTTAGTTTCCGTATATCGCCCATATATGGAGTGACAAAATCGGCTACACATGTAAATCTAGTTTTGTAAATCGACTTTTGTAAAGCGCGACTTTCCATTGTACATTCGTACCTTGACTTCTTAACATTTGTCTCGTAAAGTGTTTTTTGTTCAATTGAAAATGTACATTCGCGGAATTTGATTTGCAAACACGGATTTATTAACTAGAAATTAACGGGTTTAAAAGTAATTTCACAACAATACATCTGCATTTCAACATGTTACTATTTAAAACGTACAGACATCTGCATTTCAACATGTTACTATCTAAAACGTACAGACATACACAGTTGAACTTTTGAAACAGGATCTAGACTTGCAAACATGAGTTTGTTAAACCGGAGAAGTATAGTTTATAAAGTAAATTGACCATCATACAAACGTATTTCTAGTTTTGACAAACCTAAACATGCAAACATACAAGGCTGGATTTTTGACACAGGATAGGCTTCATAAGATGTAGGGTACCGAAATCGGCGTGCCGAAAGCGGTTAAAGGATCTTTCCAATATATTTATAAATGTGTTGATCGAGTGACCAATGAGTATTGATTCATTCTACATAAAGAATTTTCAACTAGACACTCAAAGATTAAACAGCTGCCAAGGCTAAAACTGAGGCTGTATTCGTTTAAATAAAAATGATATGGCTATTTTTAATAAATGCGTTGAAGGTTTTTGAAATGCTATCTAATGTTTAATTATTGTAATATTACGACGATGCATATTTAACCCATGTTGACGCATCTGCAGCAAACTAGTGTCGAAAACATTGAGGCAAAACAAGAAATGCCTCGAGATCAACACTTTCTCTATTTTTAGCTCGACTATTTGGAGAACATGAGAGCTATTCTTCTCATCCTGGCGTCGGCGTCTGCGTCTCACTTTGGTTAAGGTTTTGCCAACAAATACTTATTTTACACCATAGCTTGGTTATTACTTGATGATCTGCATTGAAACTTTATACAAGGCTTCCCAACGTTCACACCTCTGTAAATAAGGAAGTAACTATATCCTGCATATTCAGCAAATCGTGGCATTTTTCTTTAACTTAGAAATTCTGGTTAAAGTTTTGCATGCAACTGCATTAAGAGTCTATATATCATTAAGAACTAGATGTTTTGCAGTGCAACTTATTACATTCCATCCCAACCATCACGCCTATGTAAATGAATAAGTAAGATCAGTCTATCGTGCATTTAATGCAAATTATGGCCCTTTTTTACTTAGAAATTCTGGTTAAAGTTTCATATAATACAAACAGCGTATGACCTCACAAGTTCTATATTATATGCTTCATATAAAACAAACAGCGTGTGACCTCGCAAGTCACTATAGTTCACGTTTCATATAATACAAATAGCATATGATCCTCGCTGGTTCTATATTATACTGACCTCGCTAGTGTTATATTATACATTTTATCTAATACAAACAACGTATGACCTCGCTGGTTCTATATTATACTGACCTCGTTGGTTTTATATCATACGTTTTATATAATACAAACATCGTATGATCCCCGCTGGTTCTATATTATACTGACCTCGCTAGTTTTATATTATACGTTTTATATAATACAAACAGCGTTTGACCTCGCTGGTTCTATATTATACGTTTCACATAATACAAATAGCGTATGACCTCACTGGTTCTATATTAAACGTTTCATATAATACATTTAGCGTATAACCTCGCTGGTTCTATATTATACGTTTCATATAATACATTTAGCGTATGACCCCGCTGGTTCTATATTATACGTTTCATATAATACATTTAGAGGATTCCTCGCTGGTTCTATATTATACGTTTCATCAAATACATTTAGCGGTTTCCTCGCTAGTTCTATAGTATACGTTTCATATAATACAAATAGCGTATAACCCCGCTGGTTCTATATTATACGTTTCATATAATACAAATAGCGTATAACCTCGCTGGTTCTATGTTATATTTTCATATAATACATTTAGCGTGTGACCCCGCTGGTTCTACATTATACGTTTCATATCATACATTTAACGGATTCCCGGCTGGTTCTATATTATACGTTTCATATAATACATTTAGCGGTTTCCTCGGTGGTTTTAAAGTATACGTTTCATATTATACAAATAGTGTATAACCTCGCTGGTTCTATAGTATACGTTGCATATCAAACAAATAGCGTATAAGCGCGCTGGTCCTAAATTAAACGTTTCATAAAATACAAATAGCGTATAACCTCGCTTGTTCTATATTTTACGTTTCATATAATACATTTAGCGGTTTCCTCCCTGATTATATAGTATAAGTTTCATATAATAAAAATAGCGTATAACCTTGCTGTTTCTATATTATACGTTTCATATCATACAAATAGCGTATTACCTCGCTGGTTCTAGAGTATACGTTTCATATCATACAAATAGCGTATAACCTCGCTGGTTCTATATTATACGTTTCATATAATACATATAGCGGATTCCTCGCTGGTTCTATATTATACGTTTCATCAAATACGTTTAACGGTTTTCTCGCTGGTTCTATAGTATACGTTTCATATAATACAAATAGCGTATAACCTCGCTGGTTCTATAGTATACGTTTCATATAATACAAATAGCGTATAACCTCGCTGGTTCTATAGTATACGTTTCATATAATACAAATAGCGTATGACCCCGCTGGTTCTATATTATACGTTTCATATAATACATATAGCGGATTCCTCGCTGGTTCTATATTATACGTTTCATCAAATACATTTAACGGTTTTCTCGCTGGTTCTATAGTATACGTTTCGTATAATACAAAGAGAATATAACCTCGCTGGTTCTATATGATACGTTTCATATAATACATTTAGCGTATGACCTCGCTGGTTCTATAGTATTCGTTTCGTATAATACAAATAGCGTATGACTTCGCTAATTCTATATTATACGTTCCATATTATACATTCAGCGGATTCCTCACTTGTTCTATATTATACGTTTTATATAATACGTTTAGCGTATAACCTCGCTGGTTCTATTGTTTACATTTCTCATAATACAAATACCGTATAACCTCGCTGGTTCTATAGTATACGTTTCATATAATACATTTAGCGTATGACCTCGCTGGTTCTATAGTATACGTTTCATATAATACATTTAGCGTTTGACTTCGCTGGTCCTATAGTATACGTTTCATATAATCATTTTAGCGTTTGACCTCGCTGGTTCTATATTATACGTTTCATTTCAAACAAATAGCGTTTGACTTCGCTGGTTCTATAGTATACGGTTCATATAATACATTTAGCGCATGACCTCGCTAGTTCTATATTATACGTTTCATATAATATAAATAGCGTATAACCTGGCTGGTTCTATATTTTACGTTTCATATAATACATTTAGCGGATTCCTAGCTGGTTCTATATTATACGTTTCATATAATACAAATAGCGTATAACTTCGCTGGTTCTATAGTATACTTTTCATGTAATACATTAAGCGTATATCCTTGCTGGTTATATATTATATGTTTCACATAATACAAATAGCATATGACCACGCTGGTTCTATATTATACGTTTCATATAATACATTTAGCGTATGACCTCGCTAGTTCTATATTATACGTTTCATATAATACATTTAGCGCATGACCTCGCGAGTTCTATATTATACGTTTCACATAATATAAATAGCGTATAACCTGGCTGGTTCTATATTTTACGTTTCATATAATACATTTAGCGGATTCCTAGCTGGTTCTATATTATACGTTTCATATAATACAAATAGCGTATAACTTCGCTGGTTCTATAGTATACTTTTCATCAAATACATTTAGCGTATATCCTTGCTGGTTATATATTATATGTTTCACATAATACAAATAGCATATGACCACGCTGGTTCTATATTATACGTTTCATATAATACATTTAGCGTATGACCTCGCTGGTTCTATATTATACGTTTCATATAATACAAATAGCGTATAACCTCGCTGCTTTTATATTATACATTTCATATAATATATTAGCGTTTGACCTTGCTGGTTCTATATTATACGTTTCATATAATACAAATAGCATATGACCTCGCTGGTTCTATATTATACGTATCATATAATACAAATAGCCTATAACTTCGCTGGTTCTATAGTATACGTTTCATGTAATACATTTAGCGTATGACCTCGCTGGTTCTATATCATACGTTTCATAATACATTTAGCATATGACCTCGCTGGTTCTATATTATACGTTTCTTATAATACATTTAGCGTATGACCTCGCTGGTTCTATATTATACGTTTCATATAATACATTTAGCGTATGACATCCCTGGTTCTATAGTTTACGTTTCACATAATACAAATAGCGTAAAACCTCGCTTGTTCTATATTATACGTTTCATATAATACATTTAGCGGATTCCTCGCTGGTTTTATATTATACGTTTTATATAATACATTTAGCGTATGACCTCGCTGGTTCTATATTATACGTTTCATATAATACATTTAGTGGATTCCTCGCTGGTTCTATAGTATACGTTTCATATAATACAAATAGCGTATAACCTCGCTGGTTCTATATTATACGTTTCATATAATACATTTAGCGTTTGACCTCGCTGGTTCTATAGTATGCGTTTCATATTATACAAATAGCGGATTCCTCGCTGGTTCTATATTTTACGTTTCATATAATACATTTAGCGTATAACCTCGCTGGTTCTATATTATACGTTTGAAATAGTACAAATAGCGTATGACCTCGCTGGTTCTGCATTATACGTTTCATATAATACAAATAGCGTTTGACCTGTGTTGTTGGGTTGTCGCCGACTTAACGGCATTTGACCTCAGCTGAAGTCTTATTTACTCCAGAGTAAAACATCAATCATCTCTGGTGTGTGTTTTTCTTGGACAGTTGTACAACGTTAGCTTCCTTATAGTTTATCCCTTATAAACTGTGGTTCTTTTCATCTTTCTATGTTCAATTTCATCTCATACACATATATTATGTATTTATATCACATACTGCATGTCGTTCCCATTATATAGATTTTAGTCATAACCCGTTATACATTCATTCAATGTTTATTTAATGTCTTTAGTACAAGGAACTTCGTATACCGTCTCCTGCTGTTTGGTGGTCCATTTATTGTATGGACGGATATTCTTGCATACCCATCTCATACACATATATTCACTCTTATTTATATTACATCATACATTAGTCCCACTACATAGACTGTTTCTGTCATCTAATTGTAACCAATATTTTTTAATATAGTTACTTATCATTTCTGTTTTACGAGCGCACTAAATGACATAAATTGTAGATGCGCCATAAAACAATATAGTCCGGGTTAGCCTGCGCGGCATGCTTAGGCCTGGGTCGATACTTTATACAGAGTCCACACTGTTGGTTTTCTTGTGGAACGGCTAATATATACATTTATGTATTCATTGTAATTGAACTAGTCATAAATAATTGGTCATGAGTCAATATTTCACAAACGTACAGAATGGTGGAAGACAGTGGTGCAGAAGTAGAGCGTCGGCCTCTCGTATCAAAGGTCTCTGCTTCGAGTCCCATGATGAGCGGGTCCTTCTGTCTGTCTGTCTGTCTGTATGTATGTATGTATGTATGTATGTATGTATGTATGTATGTCTGTATGTCTGTATGTCTGTCTGCCCGTCTGTCTGTCTGTCTGTCTGTCTGTGTCTGTATGTCTGTCTGTTGTCTGTCTGTCTGTTGATTCTCTTTCAAAGCTTTTTGATTCCTATTGCGGCAATAATTAACCTTCTACAAAAGGCTCTATCAGGCTCTGATAATGCATTTCGTTAAGGGCTATCTTTCTTGAAGTCTTGTTTTCTGCAGGAAAAGGGAAACTGGTATTGGTAGGTGTTCTGAGAAAATGTGGGTTCCAAGACTGTTTCAATGGAGAGAACTGTGATAGGGGACTTTGGGAAATCGGGACCACTCATCTCCCTTGCAATTACAGACACTTTGTTACAATTCATATAATCTGTATTAATCGAAAATCGCCTAGATATAACTGAACTACTTGTGAAAGCTACATACTCCATGCATACTAAACTCATGTTTTCTCCCCAGCTGAATATGCCATGGAGCCTTTATCAGGCGGAAATGATCAAACGTGATCACGAACGTGTATGTTCCAAATTTTTAAAACCAGACCTTAACCGCGCTGTAGTAGTAAACGCTCGTATACATCTTATGGTTGTCTGTTGCAAGGCGTCTCAGATTGACCTTTGTTAATAATATTGACGCCTTCAAATTCGTAAGGAGTCAACAGGGTAGAAAAAACCCATAAATCACAACATAGAGAAGCAGTAATCGGTGCGTGCTCCGATTGTATAGAACATTTACCTATGAGGATTCAATAAGAGATGACATTATATGCGGTGTCGTCAGATCAAATATATTTACAGCTTACAAATGCAGTGGTTGATTTAGCGGGTGCTCCACCCCTCCCCCTTTGCTTTGTTATATTATCCAAAGAAACCCATTACATGTCGATGCAATTTATTTATTTAATTTTACTGTTCCCGCAAGTTGTTATAGCACTTAACGACGAGTCGGTAAACTTTATAAGGGAAGACCTGCCATCGGACGATGCACTCAAGATGTAAATCGAGTGCTGGAGGAAAAAATGGGGAGGTGTATCATCCTTATCTTACCGACCAGTCAACGATTGACTTGATTATAGAGATATGGATACCAACATTTGTGTTTTCAAAAAGTCTTCTGCTGCAGATTTATATTGTTATCAAAAGCATATTCATGAATAAATAATGTAGCCTACCTAGTATTACTTAAACCCCAGTCACAATTACCTTGCGAAAGGTTTGCGAAAGGTTTGCGAAAGGTTTGCGAGTAATTTGCGTCGGATTTCTAGCTATTTTCGGCCGGAATCCGTCAGGACTTCTCGCGAGCATCGAGTTACTTTTAACTCGTACTTAAAAGTTAAAACCTCTTCGCACTTTAATCGGCTGATGCCTGGCCGATGTCCGTCCGGGCATCACACATATCGGGCGAGCACCGGGCCAAATTTTGGACTACCCAGACAATCCAGACATCGGGCAGACATTGACCTCTGGCTGACCACCCCCTGTGGCTCGCAGGTTATGAAAGCCGGCTGATCGAATCGCTCGTCAGATCATCCAGCGGTCTACCTTCTGTGAAGAGCGCTGGATGATCTGACGAGCGATTCGATCAGCCGGGCGACCAAATCGCGCTATGCAGGTGCCTGCAACTGCTGTGGATGTATCAACAGCATTATCGTAAGAATGTTTGTCTTGATAATAACTTGATATATATTAATAGGCGACAGTTGAATTTACACGGATAATACAAAAAGTTAAACCAATTTCGTTTGTAATACAGTCGTATGGGAGTGGCCGAAGAAGGCATGCACTCTCTGAATAAGATGGCGATGATGTTATCATCTAGAAGAGCCCTGTTTATATCGGCAGGAGTGAGAAAACCTTCCAGCCATAGACAATTGTAACAACGTTACTGTTGACCATAGATCAGCCTGCACATGTCTATAGAATAGTATTCGTCCAGTTTCATCGATATTTATCATAAATACGTATGAACTCAAATAACTCAAAACATTGTATCCAACACATCAGAATGTATACACATGTCATGTGAAAATAAATAGCCAGTTGCTTGGAAAGGCCAAAATATTAATCAGCAAGTTAATCAGTTATATCAACTAAGTCATTCACTTAAGTACTTTCCACCGTTCATATTTTACAAAATATATGCGAAAAAACTGATGAAATATGCTCTTAAATATTTAAGTATTACTTAGCGCTAAGTAAGGTTGGTGGAACTGGACCCAGATAACATAGAACGCGCCACTGACGATGTTGAGTCCAACACGATCACGTTATTATTATCTAAATGTTTTCAATCATATACAGAGCTCTAGATAAGGGGCATTTTGCATGTTCTAAAATCATTATTTGACCTTTTAACCCTATGCTGTGGGTACTCAAAAGAATCGTTTTAGTGTGACGATTCTTTTGAGTACCTTAAACATAGGGTTTGCTTTGTGGGGAAAAGAGCTGAATACCCCTCCTTATCTGGACCTCTGATATACACTGTAACTGAATTGATTTGTTCAATAATCCATATGTTACTTTGTAACTGAATTGATTTGTTCAATAATCCATATGTTACTTTGTTTCTCTTATGATAATTTCAATATAGATTACTCAAAACGGCCAATATCAGCGAAATCGTCAAGCTTTCTGTAATGCATATTGGCGTCTTCAACATAGATATTTTGAGGAAAAAGACATTTTGTTTGTATTCATTGGTTGGGGTTTAACGCCGTTTTCAACATGTTCTTAGTCATATCACGGCGGCCAGTTCACGTATTAATGTATTTTCTGATTTCGTCACACCGATACTCCGCAATCCAACAAACTTCCCAAGCAACTGGCCTCTTTTCCACATAGACCGCATTGACTTTTGTCAAATGTCGGAAAGAAAGTTGGCCGAGCCGGGATTCGAACTCACAACCCTGTATTCACAGCAGCCCGCGTCGCTACCGACTGAGCTACCGGGGCTCAGCATTCTGTTTGTAACGAATCGTTTTCCTTTTACGGAGCATTTTCTACATTGTCTGAAGATCGGGCGAGTATATACATGTATATATGACGAAATACGAATGTTAGTAGTTAACCCTTTCCCACAAGCAGACGCATGTTGACGCATCTGTAGCTGAAGACTTTGAAAACACTGTGGCAAACGTAGAAAATGCTGAGCATCATCGCTTTTTCTTTTTGACGCAATGTTTTTAACTCTAGTCAATAAGTATACTTTTATTAATATATATTGATTAGTATATTATATTCCCATATCTTGATGCAGAGGAGCTGCTGTGACAATAGATTATTTCGGGAAAGTTTACAATTACAAAAGAGGTAAGCGGGTGGTGTTGTCATAGAGCGTCCATTATGTGCGGGTTCGATCGCCGGCCGAGTCATACGTAATACTTTTAAAAAAGTGTAATATCTTAGGCTCTCAGAGCTGTTGGGTTAGCATTACGACTGATTATCTATTGTCAAGATAAATGGACCAGCAGTACTGGTAACTTACTCAGAGAACGCCAAGAGATAGCTGAAAAATTGCTGAAAGTGGCTATCAAACAAAACGGAATGCTTTGTGTAATTCATTCACATAATTATTTGTTGGGATGTAAGGTTCGTAGTATTCTGACCAGACAAAAAGTATTTTATTTCTGAGTGATGTATATTCTATGTATATTCTATGTTTATTGTAACCTTGCAACCTGTATATGTTAATAACGTTGATTTGACTCCATTATCCCGAGACCTTCAATGCTAGGTTAACCCGCTTTCCAATATTACATCAAATATGCAGCTGGCGACTTTAAACATATAGGCAAAATATGGTAAATCTCTAGAAATATAAGTTAAATAAGTGAACAGAGTTGGAAAAAGTGTTGCCGTTTGAGAAATTGCTCATCGTCTGCTACAAATACGTCTGCAAAACCAACGGTGTTAAGAGTCATCTGCTTTGCTATTGGCACACCTAACCAAATCCCATGTATAGCTCAAGAAAAAAAATTGAAAACATTGTGGCAAAAGGCACATTATGAGCCGAGATGTTTTCTTGTCGTCTGATGTACATGTGCTATATATGTTAGAAAGCGTAAATACAATAAAGTCATCGTCCATAATGGGTTAATGATGACTGATGAAAACCCAATTAATACGAACAAAAACCATAAATGGGTTTTTTCGTTCATAGGTAACAGGTGAGATATATATATTTTTTTTTTCGATAACCCATGAAGCTTTCTGAAATGAAACTGGCCAAATCCATGGGGGCCGCCTTTTTGGGTATGTATAAAATGAGACGAAAAACACGGATTGAAAACTATTTTCGTCTTTTTATTCATTTTTTTTTTAAATCGATATTTTGCGTATGTATAAATTAAAACGAAAAAACACGGATTGAAAATTATTGTCGTCTTTTTAATATTTTTTTTAAACCGATATTTAAGATCATTAGAGTTATGTGCGAATTAACATTTGTACGAAAAGTTAAAATTAAAGGAACTCTGTAAAAAATACGTTTTCCCGTTCGTCAAAAAAAACGACCGCATTAGTCTTCTTACGCCCGAACCTAAGTTTTGACTGTATCGTAGCTAAAGAAGGACGTGACGTCATTTCCTTAACACTTCATCTTGGCGTAACGTCAATGGATCGACGTCGTTTGCCGCAAAAAAAGTGGTATCAACATGAAAGACCCCAAATCCCTATACATGAGCTATTAACTCACTCATTCAAAGTATAATTATTTATCAAACATTGTGGCAAAAGGATAACTTTCTCATAAGGAGCAATTATTCTTTTGGCGACAATTTTTTCCTAAAACGTCTGTTGCAAAGGCCGTCTCTTATAGGGAAAGGGTGTAGTAGAAATGTGACCCCGTACATAATTTGTTCCAGTTATATTGACTGGTTGAAAACGACAGTCGCCAGGTGGCATCAGAAAGGGGCTGATCTATTTGCTTCTTTATCATAATGCAGATGATCGAATAAGGATCATCTTGGCCCTCATGTTTTAATCGCGTTCATTATAAATGTATTCCTTGATTTTCTGAAAGTTTTTACTTTTTTATTTTCATTTCGTAATAATAGACGACAGCAATACGAATTCCAAATATGTTTTGATAATGCAAGAAAGATGACATTAACATTATTATTGTCTAGTCAATTACTTGTAAATGCTTTTTTATGGCCAAAGTGTTCTCTTTAATTTTTGTTTATAATTATCTTGTGTTTTTTCGTAAATAGGTAGCACCTATAGATATATTAAAATTGAAGTACATATAGTTGAGTATGCTACGTACAGTTAATTAATCGATCACTCTGTTTAATTTGACATCAAAAGACTCTATGGAGGGGAATATCCGCCAAAACTCTATTTGTCTTGATGACATTCTTATGTATAAACATTACATGCTCATGTGTCTTGATGACATTCTTATTTATAAACATTACATGCTCAAACACTATGGATCTTTATGACATTCTTATTCATAAACATTACATGCTCATGTGTCTTGATGACAGTCTCATTTATTAACATTACATGCTCATGTGTCTTCTTTCTTACACGCATGTCTCATCTCATGTTTCATTATTACAAGTGCATGTTGAATGATGCTTATTGCATCTTTCTTTCTTGCACTTGCATTTGTCTTACCGTATTGTTCGTCTAAGTCATATTATGACACCAGATGGCGCTTTAAATTATGACTTACCGTATTCGTGTTAATGCCATGTCTTAATGCTTCAATGCCATGCGTGTTAGTGCATACTTCGTTCGTCTTAGTTCCTGATTGTGAACTCGTAAGGAAGACATATGGGATGAGACATGCATGTAAGATGTAAGAACGAAGACACATGAGCATGTAATGTTTATAAATAAGAATGTCATAAAGACCCATAGAGTTTGAGCATGTAATGTTTATAAATGAGAATGTCATCAAGACACATGAGCATGTAATGTTTATAAATAAGAATGTCATCAAGACACATGAGCATGTAATGTTTATAAATAAGAATGTCATCAAGACACATGAGCATGTAATGTTTATAAATAAGAATATCATCAAGAACATGAGCATGTAATGTTTATAAATAAGAATATCATCAAGACACATAGAGTTTTGGCGGATATTCCCTTCCATAAGACTCCCATCCTAATGACTAGATACACCACGAACAACTATGGCATGTAATCGGTTGCAATATTGTATCTTTCAAATATATGTTCTATAGTTATATATTTATTCAATAGTGTAATATATTTGTTGTATAATCAAATAATTATTGTATGTTACAAAATATTTGTTTAATACTTATATATATTTGTTCAATAATTTTATATATTTGTTCAATAATTTTATAAATTGATTCAATGAAGATATATTTTTATTGTAAAAAGAGATATATTTATATTCAATGTTTTGATATATTTGTTCTATCAGACAATATGTTTGTGCAAAAATCATAGGCCTATATATTTATTCGATGTCATACTGAAATATTTGTTCTATAATTTGCATTATGGGAAAATTAATTTTTTGTTACGATGGATTTCATTGGTCGACATCAAACGAAAATGGCGGCGGCAAGGTAAGGCATGGTTTAACCTGGTCAACATGCTCTATTTTTCTGTCACCTTCCATAGCATGGTAGGCACTTAGGGATTACTTTTTTGTTTGTCCGGCGTCGGTCCGTCCGTCTGTCTGTCTGTCTGTCTGTCCGTCCGTCACACTTTTTCGTCACACTTTCAATGAGCAGGTGCAGGTGAAACACGTGCTCCGCGGATCACTCCATTCTTGTTTGTTTGTGCTGATGTGGTTATTTGATTAAGATACAATGTAAGTACAGCGCTATTGCTGAAGTTATTTTCATTGTGATTAGCTTACTGGTAGCGAATTCAACTGGGGACAATTTACAAGCCAACAATTTTTCTCCTCGCCCCATTTCCACACCCGGCTCGGGTTCGAGTAAAGTAACTTGTAATGCTGTATTGACATTTGACCAGCGATATGGTATCCTGAGAATTAGGTCAGTCGGTTTTTAGTGCTGGTGTAATATTTTAAGCAGAATATATATTTATACCTGTAAGATTTACAAAATTTGTTTCCCTTGGTTAGATTTAATAACTCGTGGCGAATTAATTAGATGTTTAGAAGATGTCAATGGTCCTATCCCCATTATTATGTTTGCCATGTCTACCTTATCATAAACCATGTTTCTATTCACCTATTGAGCCAACTGTAGGCCAATGGCACAGGATGACTGAGGTAAACGGTTTCAGTTATCATTACTGTCCGGTCCAGATCTTCTAAAGACCATGCAGAAAGTGATATAATGAAGACGGCGATTATTTTGTTAATTTGGCGACGTAAAATGGCGATTATTTTATTTTGCAACTCAGGATAAAAAAATCGTCTGCTAATCGCGTGTGATAGCTTCATTGACACGTGTCAATGAAGAGTGAACGACCTTGTTTATCTCAAGTATCATACCCCATTGTTAATTACAAGATTGATGGACGCGGGTCATCGCCTTATCAGTGTGTGTAATACACTTCGAAGACGGTGCAACTTATCACCTTTCACTGTACATTTTAATCGCCCCAATTTAGAATGATAACGGCTTAAATTAATTCAATGCCGATATAATTTTCGATGCATCCAATTTTTAAAAAAGACGGACATGTTTATTAAATCTAACAGATTTGTTTACCTCACAAACAAAATGGCGGACGATTAAAATTTATATCTGATCAATGTGGATTCGATTTTCATGTTTTATTGAAGTGGTTTTGAGACGTCAGTTGCAAAACAAATACGAGAAAATACTTGTCTAAATGATTTGGACTATTTAAACACAGACTTTGTTTTTGTTTAACAGGAAGGGTTTTCCGGAAATTAACTTTCACCTTGGTAATTATATGCAGACTGTTTCGTACCCTTTACGTTTCGTAACAGAAATAAATTGACTTGGACAAAGACAGTGATCAATGGTGGGGACTGAGTGTTTAGATTTCCAAGATGAATTTCAATAGCCTTATTAAAAAATAAAATATATAATGTATAGTTGAGATTAAAAGTATCCCTCTGAATCATATTGTTTTACTTTTTTCTTGTTACATATGTTTCGGTCTGACAGATCTTTATGTTTTGTCTGAACCAATTGTCTGACACTTTTTCATTTAACTTTTGCAAATCTGAACAGGATTCACTTAATGACTAATCATTTTGGAAGGTGTGTCAGATTTAACTAAGCAATTAAACAAGTGTATGTACCTTATTGCTATTTTGACTAACTGATAATGTCATATGAAAAGTTTTTATACAGGGGTAATAAATATATATGAAATAAAAATACTGACAAAGCAATATCATGTGTTTATTTTATTGTATCACATTCTTGCACTTCACACATTAGCTTTGGCTTTGTCTATTAATTTGTTTCATGAAAAAATGATGGCTATTATTTTGTCTAGGCCAGAGCCAGCCCTGCAGACTGTAAGATTTCCAAGGATGTTGATGGAAAACAACACTAGAAGGCATTGAAGAATGTTCTGATTTATTTGTATTACTAGTAATAAATATATAGTCAAATTTGTATTAAGAGACCACTCGATGGAAATGATGTAAGTGGTCTCTTAAGACAGGTGGTCTCTTAATGAGGTACAAATGTATATTTCAGTTTTTTGGGTCTTATGTATACTACATTATACATGTATTGGTATTACAGAATAAATAACAATAAACATTTTGTTGTTCTTCTAATTTTATATTTTATTTCAATATTAATAATATTTGTTTGCAAAAGTGTAAGTTGATAACTAAAACATATATACATTTAATCACAAACTTGATTGTTATTTATTATTTGATGTGTTTGTTTAACATTAAAAGGATATGTACATGTATGTTCAGTAGAAGAATAGAGCACTACTTCTTACTAAGACTGGCCATTTAAAAACAAATCATTTAAGGAGTCATTTAAAGACATTGTCAAGTTTAAAATATTGAGTGTCCACAGATTTGCTAATTAAATCTAATAAAAGAGCCGATTAAATAAACGTGCTATCACCATAAGAAAGCAAAAAACAAACACAGATCCAATTAAAGAGATCAAAAAGTCGGACCAAAATTGTCATAACTAATCCCCCAAATTATCCACGGGGTGATTTAACACAGACAATAATTGACGCTAAAGTGTATTAAATACATACTGCTTACCCTGCAATTATCGGCTTTTACCACTGTATCAGCCCTGTGATACATCTGCAGTATTTGAGAGTCATAACAAAGACAATAATTGTAGCTAAAGTGTATTAAATACAAACTGCTAACACCGCAATTATCGTTTTTTTCCCACTGTAATACACGTCTGCAGAATTTGACCTCGGGTAATTTAACATGTAAACACCTTGCTTGATTATCATTTAAACCTGTGTGGTTTACACGCGACAGTTGTGTTAGGATTATTTGACTGTTAGATTTATGGTTGCTGAACCGTGGATTTTGTATTAAAATGGGAACGGTTTTAGTGTCCGTTGGTCGCAGACAGCAGGATCTCGCTTATTGCAGGTTAATTTATGACTGAAAACTATCGGGGGAGTTCAATGTGTTCGCTTACACCAGGGGGTCGGTTATACCAGGTGGTCGGTAGTCCAGGTTTGACTGTAATTGGAAACTGACTCTTACCATGGTTGATTGAATGACATGAGCTTAACACTACTTTCAATGGTACTTCAGTTTACCTAACATTTTCCCCGGCTTTTCTAGAATACTAAAATACTCCACACAACAATCTTTCAAGGCAAATGGCTAACTTTTCATGATCTGGCTGAATGTATAATCTTGAGACAATTTAAGATGAAAACACTATGCATACAGACTGAGAAAACTAATTTTTGACAAATATTTTCAAAAGTCACATTTATAATGATGTATGCTGGAAGGGGTAAAGTTTAGCCCCTTGCCTGATGTAAATTGCTTGATTTCTGTGACTAATCTGAATACATTGTCAGAATGGTGTAATTGGTCCAAAATGAACAATATGTTCCTATTCAACAACATTTTCACTTTGAACCCCTATCTCCTTTTCTGGTTTTTAATTTGTAAAACATGAAACAGCATCAGGTTATTTGTTAATAAGTACCAGACTTTAAGTCAACAACTGATATACATGTATATGAAATATGTCGATTCAAAACAAATGGATAGTGAAAGATCTGATCTGAGACTAAGACCTTGAACATGTACAGATTCTCAGAGTTATCAATGTTGATAACTGTTCCTTTTTGGACGGTACCTCTATAGTGGTGTGCATTTTGAGAAATCGTACAAGAATTGGCTCCCTGATTATAAAAAGAATGACAGAGTAAAGCTGGGAATCAAAAATCGAGATGTCTTTGCTTAACTGCAAACAATCACTGTAGTGCCATGTATCGGTCAATATATCTGCATTTTGAAACATATTGGTGAATCAAAATATTTGAAATTATAATTTAATTCTGAGAAGGCAGCTTTACAGGTTCAAGTAATATGTGTACATTTTTTCTATCACAAACGATGTATACATACATCCAATGTTGTTTACATTTGTTAGATGCATCAAAACAACTTTTTTGTTTACTTTTATTTTATTTTTTTTCAACTTATTTAGAAGATCTAATGTTTAATTGGCATTTTTTTTTTATTAAATAGCGACATTTCTATTTTCAATAACAAACATCAATATCGTCATTAGCCAATCTGAACGTTGATTACATTTTTTCGGGTGCATGGAAATACAGGAATGGACCAAAATGGATCGGAATGGACGATGTAAATACCGGAATTATTTTCTTGTTGATCAGAAGCGATTTCGTGGATGTTTGTTATTATTAACAATAATGCCCAAGGCTTCGATGAAAAACTATCTCAACTAATGATCTAGCCAATCGATTTATTATACTGAAAGAGGTGGTAAGGAACGACAACTCTGCGAAGGAGATCTTGCAACTTCCATTCAAAATGAAAGTAGAAATCTGACATTGTGAGCTGCCCTGACGGTAGATTGTTATTGTTTTTGTGGAGAAATGACACATGAAGTTTTATATTGAGGAAGACTGACAGGAAAGAAATGTGTGCATACCTACAATGTTCATTTAGTCGTCAATGCGTAAAACGTTCAAGGTAGGTCTGTGTTTTTTTATTTTTTATTTTTCGCAATGTGCTGTAACGTAACTGAATATGAAAATAAGCTCATATGTAATTTCATGTACACGTATGTCTGAAAATAGCCCAATTCCTGTAGACATTCGCTTGTCCGTTTAATCATCTGACATTTGTTAATTATTTAAAAAGGGTGGCATATGAAGGAAAATAAAAAAAAACTAAAAATGAAGGACTTCAGAGACTGCGTACATGTATTGTACAAGTGTAACATCGTGCTTGTATGTATACACTTTTTAGGCTCATTTAAGGAGACAAAAGTGGTTAGGTGATGTGAAAACTGCTTTCAAACGTTAGTGCGTACAATTATTTGTATTGATGATACAAGTTTTATTATTGAAAAGAATGAAAAAATATAATGTATATTTATAAATGAATTTCCCAGATTTTGCCTATCCTTAGATCTATGGAGCATATGCATGATGCTTTGCCAAAAATGTTATTCAATTAACGCACAAAAACATATGTATATTTGTATCAAGTTTGTGGACGCTATGTTATAAATTGTCTAACTGACACTCTGCCTTGGCGTCATTATAAAGTTATATTGACATAAAAGTAGTGAGGCTACCCTGTTTCTAGGTCTAAATTACATGTATCTATTATAAACGGGACTATTTTATTATTCAAATCATAGCATACATATATATTGATAAAAAATAGTTTTGTGCAGACATGTATACACATCTTGATATTTTTATGCCCCGGCATACGAAGTATGAGGGGCATATAGTTTTCCGGTCTGTTAGTCCGTCCGTTCGTCCGTCCGTTCGTCCGTCCCGCGCAGGTTAAAGTTTTTGGTCAAGTTAGATTTTAGTGAACCTAATGTCCTATCATTATGAAACTTCACACAAATGACAATCAACATATCATTGTTTAAAAAATTGTATCAATTTGAGGTTGGACCAACTGTTCATCCGTCTGTTCGTCTGTCTGTTCGTCCATTCCATTCTCAGGTTAAAGTTTTTGGTCAAGTTAGATTTTAGTGAAGCTGATGTCCGATCATGATGAAACTTCACACAAATGACTATTAACATATCATTCTTTAAAAAATTGTATCAATTTGAGGTTGGACCAACTGTTCGTCCGTCTGTTCGTCTGTCTGTTCGTCCATTCCATTCTCAGGTTAAAGTTTTTGGTCAAGTTAGATTTTAGTGAACCTGATGTCCTATCATTATGAAACTTCACACAAATGACAATCAACATATCATTGTTTAAAAAATTGTATCAATTTGAGGTTGGACCAACTGTTCGTCCGTCCGTTCGTCTGTTCGTCTGTCTGTTCGTCCATTCCATTCTCAGGTTAAAGTTTTTGGTCAAGTTAGATTTTAGTGAACCTGATGTCCTATCATTATGAAACTTCACACAAATGACAATCAACATATCATTGTTTAAAAAATTGTATCAATTTGAGGTTGGACCAACTGTTCGTCCGTCCGTTTTAAAATATAGTTAACAACCGGGGCATCCGTGTTCCATGGACACATTTTCTTGTTTTCTTTTGCAATCAGTAACTGCATGTATTTTTGTTTCGTTTCAGATCATGGAAATGTTCACAGATTATAATGCACAATACGCAACATTACTTGTGAAGAAGATCTATAATGTCAGTGTATGGGACTTTTTTACAACCAACCTTTATATATTGGTTTGCCCTCTCCACCAAGCAAAAGTTGCGGTATATTTACTGATATTTCTGGTTACGTTTTTAGTTGAATCGGAGAAATAAAAGACAAATTATGGCAAATAGTGGACGCAACATAATACGTAGAAAACAAACACAAAAACGACGTAAATGACATTCTTCAAAGCTTATAATAGCAGCAAGTTGTTGTGACAAGTATTCTGAATGAAAGTGTTTATTCTGTAAAGATAACTCTAAAAACAATAACAGGACAAATATCTAGGCTTGATGAAAACGACACAAACACTAATCAAGGATGCACAATGTGATCTGTTTTTGTTCACTATATTATACTACAGGAAGATAACTGTAATTAACTAATTACATATGTACTATGAAAAAGAATATAGGAGTCACTGTGTCGGTCAGTCGGTTGGAAGCCATATTTTGTCCGGCCTATTTTATACAAACCACTACGTGGAATTCAATAAAATTTTACATGAAGCTTCTATACCAAGAGGAGATGTGCATACCCTAAAGGTCTTACAATTGCATGTTATTTTACAGAGTTATGGCCTTTTTGTTGGTCGGTCGGAAGCCATATTTTGAGTCAAGGTGCTGTTTTGGGGGTATTTACTATCTGCTGCAGAGGCGTCAGATAGTGTCTATTTGAGGGAAAGGGTGATTGAAATATAACTATTTAAATCTGATCAAAAGCTTTCTCTGTCTAGATTCCAGAGAGTACTGGTACATAAGAATTAATTTCAGAAAGAAATAATTGATCACAAAAAGAAAAAGCACATTATGAGATTTAACTTCTGACATAAAGTTTTAAAGATTTTCTGCTGCATAATTATTGTCTTTTTGAATTTAACTACAGCATATAAACATTCAAAGGTCAGTTTACTGTATTTTTCTATGTATATTTACCTTAAGTCAAGTTGATATGTATACGAGAAAGCCAAGAAACATATAAGTAATTGAACTGGCTGCCGTGATATGAGGGAAAGATTGTTGAAAACAGTGTTAAACACCAATTAATCAATCAAACTATTTTATCCCCCACTTTTTCGAAGAAAAAAGGGGGGTTATTAATTTGGGGTGTCTGTCACACTTCGTTTCCGTACAATAACTGCCACAAATGTTAAACTTTTTTTTTTTCAAACTTGGTAACAAGGTTAAATGCCTTGAGGGCTAGGCCTAGTTCGATCATCACTTTCGGCAGACTTTATTCGGTGGAATTATGGCCTCTTATTTAACAACAAATGTTTTTCTTTTAACTTGGTAACAAGGTTAAATGCCTTAAGGGCTAGGCAAAGGTTGATCGTCACTTTTGGCGGACTTTATTCGTAGGAGTTATGGCCCCTTAATTAACAAAAAATGTCGTTTGTTGCTGTTTCTGTGCTATAACTGCCACAAATGTGAACCGGTTTTTTGTGATCACATTTTGTCCGGCGTCCGTGCGTCGTCAACATCTCGGCTTACTCTACAGGTTACATTTTGCATCCAATCTTCATGAAAGTGTATCAGAACATTTATCTCTATCAAATCTTGGACAAGTTCGAAACTGGGCCATATGAGGTCAAAAACGAGGTCACTAGGTCAAATTGAAGCGAAATCTTGTTAACACTCTGGAGGCCACATTTTCAACTTTAGCTTGTTGAAACTTTATCAGAATGTTTGTCTTGATGATATGTAGGTCAAGTTCGAACATGGATCATGTCGGGTCAAATTGAAGGAAAATCTTGTTAACACTCCAGGGCCCGTATTCACCAACACGTCTAAATTCGATTTTCGGACTAAATCTAAATTATCTGACCAAATTACGTAGATTTAGATTTAGTCCGTATTCACAAACGCGTCTAAATTGTAAATCGGACTAAATATTTAGATTTTCCGACTAAATATTTAGTCCGCTTCGGGGCATGCTAAATTAGCCGACTAAATTGGAAACAAAATGGCGGCTGTTTTGAACCCACTGCTAGAATATTTCAAATTGACTTTTAATAAGGGTAAAACCAAAATTTGGGGTTTCTAAGTGAGTCATTTATAGTTGTCTCCCGTTTCTAGCGGAAAAAAGGACACACTTCCGGCCTGTGTCAAAAATGGAATTTTGAGCTAGCGGACCCTCGCTGATGCTGGATTGTTGATATTTTCGGGGGAGAAAACGACACTTAGGTGTATTATACTGCCACATAAAGCTTTAAAGTTGGATACCAGTGAAGGATATTTATAATCAAAGATGTCGAATTACAAACGAACAGTCTCGAGTTGACGAAAATGATGTGAACTCATGTAGTGATTAGCATTCAGAAATTCAGGAAACGTATTTCAATGATCATGTAACCCGAAAGACCGACAAGAGAGACAATGTGGGCATGTCTATAATGTTCGTACAGTCAACATCAATCCTAAAGCGGCCAATCTTACACTGGTAAGTTTTTCAATGAAACAATCGATGTACAAATTCAATGGGTGGGGTGATTTCATAATCTCAGCCTCAGTTGCTCTTGATTTGTGTCACGAGTTGATTCTCTTAACCCAAACTGCCAATCGTTTCACCTGCATTTTATTTGCATGACTTGAAGAGGACATCATTTAGAATGGGACTGTGTTCATATCAGACAGTCGAGTGTTTTTGTTTTGTGTTTGATTATTGTTGCAGTACTGAGTAGGATCAATGACTGATGAGTGTTATTTAGTAATCTGATGGTCTAGGCCCATTTTTGTCATCCCATATTCAAAAATCGTATCATTGTAGGGACTGTGGCAGGATATGTAATGTCTGTTGTTCGGATATTTTCTATCTTTATCTGAATATCAATACCCATAGCCTGAGCATGGGTGCTGCATATTCACAGATTTATTTTTGATTTATTACCAATTTCCTAGTAGTAATGCTCTCAAATGCTGCCTGTTACTGTTATACTGATATAAAACAAGTAGAGCTACATTTCCATTTTTGTGGAAGGATGCATCTGTCATTAAGAACTCAAAAATGCTTGACACAGCTCAATACTTTCAAAATAATGACCATTAACTGGTTAGTTCACAATTCATTTTACACCATACATCTATAGCTAACACTTTTCCACATACAGATGCTTTCTTATGACTCTGTAGCAGATTTGTCTGTCATGAGCAATTTCTCTTGCCACAGTACTTTCAACTCAATTTAGTAAGTGAACTTACATTTACAAATGTAAAGAATATGTAATTCAAAATTCCATATGGAAAATGACTGCATTTAACCCTTTCCCACCTATAGATTCATAATGTGGGAAAGGATTAAACAGATCTATGTTTCTTTTCTTTAACTGTCAATCATTGTATTATAATATTTAAACATGAGCATTTTATGGCATTTGTATTTTTCTTTAATTTCAGTTGGGAATGGTGACAGAAATTATACAGAATTCATGAACTGAAGGAGATGAGATGACAGCCAGCCCCAAATAGGGCCTTACAATATCATTAACTGTTGCCATAGTCACAGTGTATCATTTGAGTGATGTTTCTGTTAAATACTTTCTTACACTTACTATGCTATTTTAACCCTTTCCCATATATATACAGACACTTTCTGAGGCCTCGGCATCATATGACTTTTGAAAACATAATACGCAGTTTCTTCTTTTTACAAAATGTTTTCATATTTATGAGTTAATGATTTCTCGATGATAATTAATTCTTACATAAATAGACATTTTCAAAACGTTTGCCTAGATTTTTTCAAAATAACATGCTGCAGATATGTTGTATGTGGGAAAGGGCTTACGGGATGTATAATGTGAAAAACAAAGGCATACAATATCTTGAGAATTTAAATCAAAAAGAAATTAATGCAAAATTGAAAATGTGATGGCAAGTAGAGGATTTGCTTGGTTAACAGAATTTCTACTTTTTGAAATTTTAGTAATGTTTTTCAAAATATGTTACAACAGAGGCATCACTCTGTGTTGAGAAGAAAAATCAAGTTATGGCGAAAAGAAAACTTCTTTTAGGTTAACCATTTCCCAATTACAGACACGTTTATTTTAAATATTGAGACAAAAGGAGACATTTCTCATAATGAGCAATGTCTCCTTTTGCCACAATGTTTTCAACTTTATTCCATGATCATACTTTCATTTAAGGAGATTTTCATTAAACATGTATTTGCCTTAGATGATTTTAAAGTTGATAAATGCAGATTTGTGTTGTATGTTGGAAAAAGTTTACCTTTCAAACTATAAAATCAGGTACTTTAATTAACATTTAGGGTACAAAAATTAAAGTCAATATTTTGTTAACCATCTCCTTGAAACATATGCATTTTAACACCTCTGCAGCAGACGATTTTTGAAACCATTGTGACAAAAGGAGAAATTGCTCATGAGAAATTTTTCCTTTTGCTACAATACTTTCTACTTTATGTCCATGAATTATAACTTTATTTAGCGAGATCTTCTATTTTACCTAGATGTTGTCACGGTCATGTGCTGCAGCTTTGTTGTATGTGGGAAAGGCTTGACATAGTAATTAGTTTCAATTTTTTTGAAATGTTCAACCAGTGCATGAACATTTACTTGAATTTATTTATCGAACTGTAAAATCATGACCTTTGGATTTAAGAATTAGATTATATTTATATTACAACAATTTATTTTTGTTAAGCAAAGATATGAAAACATATATGTAAGTGAATAGAATTGAAAACAGTGTGGGCTTGTGACAAAAGGAGAAAGTGCTTATGATGAGCATTTACTCCTTTTGTCAAATTGAATACAAAATTTGCTGCTGCAGTCGCCTAAAAAAGGCTAGTTTCTTTATATTGAACAATAAAATTGTTGATGTAAAATCTAAATTTTGTTCCATTAAAGAATAAGACTACTTTTAAATTCAAACATTTAAAGTCAATTATTTTTTAAGCAAAGATATTATGTATTTTTTTAAAATTCTCTTTAAGAACAGAATAAATAGTACATAGACACTATTTTGTTAACCCTTTCCCATATACAACAAATCTTCAACAAATTACTTTCTGTTTCAATGCATTTGCCAGTATTCAAAAATAAGGAAACTCGTTAATTGAAAGAACAATAATAGTTATAATTGAATAAAGTTGGAAAAGAATCTGCTTTTGCCACACTGTTTTCAAAAAATATTTGCTGCAGAGGTGCCAGAAAGTGTCACCAAGAACAAGGTTTAATTTTAATTGAAAAACTGTTCAACCAGTTCTTGAAAAATATATTTTGATGTTAAATATTACTATTGGTTCATCAACCTGTTAAATTAATTAAATTAATTGTTATTTAGATGTCTCATTACCACAACATAAATCTTAAACCTTTTCCACCTGGCATTCAGATGCATCTACAACTGACGACTGTTGAAAACATTGTGGCAAAGGGAGCAATTGTTCAACATGAGCCATTTTTCATTTTGCTGCAGAGTTTTCAACACAATTCAATAATACAATGTAATAATATCAATTAAAGAGCTTTTCCATGTTTTTGCATAGACAATTTCAAAGTTGTCTGGCAGAAATGTTGTATTTTGGAAAGGGTTATTTTGTAACCTTTGGTATGATTAAGAGTTACTGACTGTTAATAACAATATGTCTGAACGTATATTTTATTTTAAAGCTGACTGCTTGAAGAAAAAAAGGAAAAATATGAAATATCTAGAAAACTGCATCAATAAATTTGACAGTGTTGTTAAAAGTTGTCTTTATCAGGTAAAGGCCTGAAATATTGATGTTATCATGCTATTCGAAAGTAATTTTATTTAAAAATAAAAATGATTTTTGACTACTCATTTTTAGCTCAACTATTCGAAGAATATGAGAGCTATTACAGTCACGTCTGTGTTGCAACTTTGGTTAAAGTTTTGCATGCAAGACTTTTTCTCAAAAACCACATATGCTATTGCTTTGAAACTTCACACACTTATTGGACATCATCAAATGACCTTGCAAGACAAGTCCCAAAACTATATATATCAGATTTTGACACAATTATGCCCCTTTTTGGACTTAGAAATTCTGGTTAAAGTTTTGCGTGCAACTTAACATTAAGAGTCAATATCTCTGTATTTACTTGATGCATTGCATTGCAACTTTATAAAACCCGTCCCAACCATCACACATTTTTAAAATTCGTCTGCTCTAATCACATCAAAATATGTCTGCAAATGGGTAGCCAACAAGTCACTTGATTATGTTCTTCAGAGCAATGTAGTCACTAGTAGCTGCCAATATATTAGATTCTTGGAAAAGCACCCTTTAGTTATTGCGAGCTGTTCTTATCTACGTCCCTGCATAAATGTAAACACATTTGAACAGTGTCAACAATTTGGGATTTTGACACATTTTGTACAAGTCATTCCAGTTTAAAAAGGAATCAACCAGTTGATATAAGAATTGAATTGTTGTCCAAATTTACAGTTCGATCACAGTTTGTTTGTAAGTTCACATCGCATCCGTGATAAAAACATGTCGGCAAGGCAATACACATAAATCGTGTTTACCGCGATATTCATGAAAGTAAAACTTTAAAGCGAAAAAGAACGAATCAAGTAGACGGCGAAATTTACCTTGAAACAGACATTTATATGGTTTAATTCTTTACACGTCTGCATTTTTGGATGACAATTGTCCTCAAAGTAAACTTTGAATCAAGTATGTGTAATCATAGACGACTATTTTAGCGATATTTACGAAAAACAAAAGGATGAATGAAAATGACAGATGATCGAAAACGACAAAAACAAACTACAATAATAGGGACAGACAACAAAGTGAAAAAGGCAGATATTACACTGAACAGGAATTGCCGATAATTTAAGCAAGGCAAATGCATAGTAATGTGGTTTGAAAAATTGAGATGCCAGCTTTGTGAAATAACGATAAAAATGAAAATCTATAAATAGACTATAAATGAATGGTACTGTCTTTTATTTCAGCTCTTAGATTAATTTGGGAACCAGAGTCGGTGCGCGGCCGCTTACGACATTTACAAACTGGACTAAATTGAGATCGGTTTAAAACGCGTTGGTGAATACGGACTAAATCTAAATCTCCGGGAATCCAAAAAGTGAACTAAATATTTAGATTTAGATTTAGTCAAAAATCTAAATTTAAAAGTTTGGTGAATACGGGCCCAGAGGCCGCAATTTTTGCTTCAGCAGTTTGAAATTTTGTCATAATGTTTGTCTTTAAAATATCTAGTACAAGTTTGAATATGGGTCACGCCTGGTCAAAAACTAAGTCACTAGGCCAAATTGAAGGGAAATCTTGTTAACACCGTAGAAGCTGTATTTTTTGCTTCAGCAGCTTCAAATTTAGTCAGAATGTTGAGCTGAATGATATCTAGGTCAAGTTCGAGTACCGGTCATGCCGGGTCAAAAACTAGGGTCACAAGGTGAAATTGAAGGGTAATCTTGTTAACACTCTAGAGGCCACATTTTCAACTTGAGCATGTTGAAACTATCAGAATGTTTGTCTTGATGATATGCAGGTCAAGTTTAAATATGGGTCATATTGGGTCAGAAACTAGGTCACTAGGCCAAATTGAGAGAAAATCTTGTTAACTCTAGAAGCCGCATGTTTTGCTACAGCAGCTTGAAATTTTGTCAGAATGTTTAGCTGAATGATATCTAGGCCAAGTTCGAATACGGGTCATGCTGGGTCAAAAACTAGGTCACTAGGCCAAACTGAAGGAAAATCTTGTTAACACTTTGGATGCCGCATTTTTTGCTTAAGCATCTTGAAATTTAGTCAGAATGTTTAGCTGAATGATATCTAGGCCAAGTTCGAATACGGGTCATGCTGGGTCAAAAACTAGGTCACTAGGCCAAACTGAAGGAAAATCTTGTTAACACTTTGGATGCCGCATTTTTTGCTTAAGCATCTTGAAATTTAGTCAGAATGTTTGTCTAAATGATATCTAGTTCAAGTTCGAATATGGGTCATATGGGGGTCAGAAACAAGGTCAATAAAGGAAAATATTGTTCAAACTCCGGAGGCCGCATTTTTACTTTGAGCAAGTTGAAAATTTGTCAGAATGTTGTTTTGATGATATCTAGTCCATGTTGGAATATGGGTCATATCAGGAAAAATAATTTATAGATCACTAGGCCAAATGAATGAAAATCTTGTTAACACTGGAGGTTACATTCAGAATAATTGTCTTGATGTGTTTGGCATAACAGTACATTGTATAATTAAGGTGAGCGATCCAGGGCCATCATGGCCCTCTTGTTTCAAACTTGGTCCGAAAACAAGATGGTAATGTAAGATGGTGTATTGATTACCGAGGGTTGAACTCCGTAACAGTCTAAGACGTCTTTCCGTTGCCATTGGTAGATGACTGCTTGGACACGCTAGCAGGGAGTGTTTGGTTCTCAAAACTGAATGCCAATTCCGCATACTGGCAAGTGAGCATAAAAGAAGAGGACAGAAAGAAAACCGCATTTTTGACGAAATATGGACTTTACGAACCTGTAAAAATGGGTTTTGGTTTGTGTAACGCTCCCGCGACATTTGCAAGGGTGGTGAATTTGGTCCTACGAGGGTTAACGTGGAAAAGGCCTTAGCCTTCCTAGATGACATACTGGTACTACATATAAAGCACCTACCAACTGAATCATGGTACTTGTGTTTTACTGGAGACGGCGGTAGAGAGAAGAGACAAATTGTGTTCGTAATGAATAAGTGTTGAATCCCTGGATGTACATCTTAAACGAAATCCGCATAACGTTTAACTTGAATATAAATTGTTCATATTCTAACAAAGCTCTTTCTGACGCTTCTGTCGTAGAGACATTTTAAAAACAGTGTGGCAAAAGGAGACAGTTGCTCATAATGAGCAATTTCTCTATTTTGCAACAGTGTTTACATCTCTTTAGAGTAATAACACTTCCATTTTAAGAGGTTTTCGATATTTGTGCCCAGAAGTTTTCAAAGTGTTTTAAGAATATTATGAAATCCATACCAACTGTATCTTTAAGGATGCTGGTTATAACTTTGATATCCAGATATTTCTTCTCTTTTAAGATTTTACACTCGGTGTTATACATATAGTTCAAGAAGGCGATAATGTTACCCTGTCTTGTGGTTCTACTGCGATCGAATATCCTGAATGGATTGGTCCTCCTAAATCTACTTTGTACAGTCGTATCGGTGATTCAGGTTTTCTTGGAGATAAATCCAACAGACTGAGTTGGGACCCTGAGAACAACAAGAGCCTGATTGTTCATAACGTGACAAAGAATGACAGTGGCGTGTACTGGTGTGCTAGTGTAAACTACGATATTATTGAGGCACACGATGTTTACGTATTTGGTAAGTAGAAGGGAAGCCCTGGAGGCAATCTTAATCGGAATCCCATACACGTTAAACTTGAATATTATAACAAAGTTCTTTCCGACGAACATTTTCTCTCTTTTGCCAGTGTGTTTTTAACTCTTTTGAGTAACTACATTTTCATTTCAAAATGTTTTCCCTATTTGTGCCCAAACGTTTTCTGTTTAACTTTGATATCCAGACATTTCTTCTCTTTTAAAATGTTGCACTCGGTGTTATACATGTAGTTCAAGGAGGCGACAACGTTACCCTGTCATGTGTTACTAGTGTGATTGAATATCCTGATTGCATGTGTCCTTCGAATTATGCTTTCTACGATATTCTCGGTGGTTCAAGAATAAAGGATGATATTAGAAAGAAATCCAACAGACTGAGTTGGGACCCGTCGAACAACAAGAGCTTGATAGTTCGTAATTAAGAATGACAGAAGTGTATACTTGTGGCATGATATAGTCGGTTTTGTGAGTCACAATAATCCGTAATCGGTAAGTATGGAAGCCATGGATGTTCATATAAAACAAAATCCCTCAAACGTTAAACTTAAATATAAATTGTTCTTTTATTAAAAAGCTCTAGATTTGGGATGTTTTGCATTTTAATAAATCTTCAAAAACCCACGTTGTGGGTACTCTCAGTTAGACGATTATTTTGTGTATCCACAACATAAGATTTTGTTGAATAATAAGAGATATATTGTGGGGGAAAGACCAGTTTAATCCTCCTTTAAAGATAAAATATTTGTATATTATGTCTGCCAAAGGGAAGAAAGTCAGCAAAACACTTTATATCTATAAAACTCTTTAATTATCAAATGTTCGATCATTGGTCTTTATCAAGAAATATGATATATTCTTAACCACATACATCATGACTTTCTCCTTGGAAACAATGAACTAGATAAATCGCAGTTTGCTAATGCAAGTGTAAGTTATTATTCAGTATATATACCGTTTACATATCGAACGTTCATTTATATCTGTACTGTGACCAAACCAAAACAGATCTCGTATTTTTAACACAGTGGTCAATCAGCTCACTGACTCGGGGTTCGCTCGTTCGTTTGAATCCCAAATGAGACATAGTTGTCCTTACAGTTTTCATCCTTTTACTCATAAACTCATTGAAATGTCAAGAATATAAAAATGATATCATTAAAATAATAGACCTATAAATAAAATTGATCAAACAATTCTGGAATTCAACTTATAATAGGATGCATCGATATAATATATTCATAAAGGACAGAGAATGCTCGTCACAAGATCAGCAATATTACATAAATAAACGAATAACGGTATATGTTGTTAAATGTATTTAATTAGTATGTACAGTCATATAACTCTAAAAACAACTTAGAAGAAGTCAATCTATGATCTGGTATAAAACATATGCATCAAATGATTAACAATATTTTCTTTAAACCATGACGAATAAGACAAATTCGATATAATTCCCTATAGCTCTAAATGAGGGGCGTTTTGCTTGTTCTAAAATCCTTATTTGATCTCCAAAACCTATGTTGTGGGTACTAAAAAGAATCATCTCACTGACATAAGTTTCAATGAGTACTAACAGATGTATCAGGTGGCATTGTCCAGTGACCTTCCCGCTAGACAATGATGGTTTTGGCGCAGGATTTTGAAAAGCCAAGGTGATACGTATTATCATTTTTTAAAGAAATTACCTACACTTAACAAAGGTAGAATCCTACTTTTTAAAACTTCTTTCAACAATTGTTCAGTTTATTTCACATCGTTTCTAGGGTAAGTTACTAATACTACTGTTCATTTATCCTGACACCTGCGAATGAGTCGTTGTGCCAAAATAACAATGTTGAGTGTCAATAAGGTAAAGCAATTCATACCATTTTAAAAGTATTGTGTAAGACCCGGCCGGGGCTTGAACCCGCGACGTCCCGCACACGAGGTGATCATTCTACCACTACATCACCGAAACAAGACACTTTACTTAACACTTAAAAAGAATGTGCTGGTAGTGTCCGTCGAAGATATTATAGAAGCATGCAGATACACGAGTAGTTTATGCATGCTGTTTTATGTTTATCTTATTTCACTTATTCATTCAGTTAGATCTGCAAAACCGGAAATATCCGATACAGAAATCCTGGATGATGGAACTGAAGTAATTAGAGGAACAATGGAACAACTGTTTAAGCTTACATGTACATTCACTGGAGGATACCCTAAACCTAACCTAGAATGGTTCCGAGACAACAACCAAACTCAGAGTTTAAGCTCCAATGAGACGTATGAAATAGATGCCGATGGTAACTACATTGTTGAACAGACATATACATTCACACCGACTAGACTAGACGATGGGGCCATGTATTTGTGCCAATCCTCCTTTGATTCTCCACAACAGTTTTATCACAAAGATGAAGTAAAACTATTTTTAAATCGTAAGTAACCTTTCAACGTGAGTATGTCCATGTAAATGGTAATTGATCATAGCTTGAGACTGTGATTATAATATGTATACGTTAAACTTGAATCCAAATTGATCATATTCTTACAAAGCTCTAGATTAGGGATGTTTTGTATGTTCTTTAATCCTTACTTGACTTCCAAAACCTATGCTGTGGGTATTCCCAGTGAGAATGAGACGTATGACGTAACAGAGCTGTGTTATCTAAAGTCGGACAGACGATGCAAAAATACAATATATTATATACATGTATATTTTCCGGGATTAAAATTCCGTACTTGACTAGGTCCATTACGGTACCGAATATGATAATGGTGCGGTGAAATATGATGTGACATCATTGAACTATGATTTCACTTCATTAGAAATACTGCAGTGGGGCATCATTCACACGCCTTTAATGAATACTATTGTATGTGTACAGTTTGTAGTTTCGTAATTGAAAACATAGACATGTTCATATTTTGTTTTATGTGTCTATGTATATAATAAAAGGAAAAGTATCTTGCAGTAGCGATAACCGGCTTCGTAATGTCTCCTCGGATCAGAGAAAAATTGACATCTCTTTCGACATTCGGTCTCGCGAAATATCAATTTTTCCACACGCCTCGTAGTACAAAACAAAGCCAGGTATCGCAACAGAATATTCCCTATATCACACAGTTCGTTATATTTTGTAGTAATACCAATGTCGCTGTCGATTACGACACATACTGTGGTAGAAGGAATTTCAGGAAATGCTGCAGTGTGCTCGGCAAGTCAATACAGACCAAACACTGCTGTAGTGTGGTTACAGATAGATGATGATAATATCACTAGCGTTCCAGACATAACACTCACACAGAATGTTACAACTCAAACTTTCACAATCGTGGCACTGTTTAACCTGATATTGAATCGAGACAATAATGGTCAAAGAGTGTCGTGTCTTATAGCACATGATACTCTACATACGCCACAGATTTCCGTCGGTACCATACAAGTTAACTGTAAGTATATTGTTGGATTCGCTCTAGATATCCCTTATTGTCAGACTTTTCCGTCTGTCTGTCTGTTTGTTTGTATATCGACGCTCCACAGCCCAAACCGACGGACCGATTTCGATGAAACTTGGCGAACAGTTGCCATATGGGCTCAGGGTGTGCGCGTTTGAGTTTCGTTGCTATGGGCATACCCGTTGCTATGCAGCTAGCTAAAACCGCGTTTTAAGAACCGCTCACCAAAAATCTATCTCCTCCTACAGTTTTTAACGTGGAGACCTGAAACTTCGGTTATAGATCTTCGAGATATTTCGAAATGCTGGACAGATCCGATTTTTGATTGAGGCCTTAGTTTCCAAATGGTAGCCCTCCAAAGATAGGGTCCCCTAACTGTCGTGTGTAAACGACACAGAAATGCTGTACGTGTATTTAAATGCCAGGTTTAAATGTGGTAGAGTGTGTTACATGACACGAGGTCAAATATACTGCAGCTGTATATTACAGTGGGTAAAAACCGATAATTGCCTTGTTATCAGTTTGAATTTAATACACTTTAGCTACAATTATTGTCCATGTTATGATTCTGCATAGGGTTTTCTTCCTTTGTTCTCTCAGGTATTAAATCGAGAAAATAATGGTCAAAGAGTGTCGTGTCTTATAGCACATGATACTCTACATACGCCACAAATTGCCGCTGGTACCATACAAGTTTACTGTAAGTTTAATGTTATGTTATGTTTCATGCCGTTGTTCATTACAATTATATATTGCCTGTTTTGATTACGAGTATGAAATGCCACTGTAAAACATATGGTCAAATACTGTACTTTCATGCACAAAGAGGTGATCCGTTATTGTTGAATAAGAGTCTTATGCTGGTATTAAAACGGATACACGTCTAGCGCTGGATGCCAAAACTCATACAATATTTATTTGAGTTAACCAGGTTTATATCAATGAAACATTGTGGCAGAAGTATAGTACCCTCTACTTGTGTTTCTACCAACTATAACCAATATAGAACAGTGTAACTGTTTCGGATCTCATTTCTCGTAATGGTACAAAATCATAGGCAAAATTGATTAACTTTACCATCGTCTGTTATATCATGTGCCTCATTACCAGTAAAACGAAAATTAACTGTTCCAGATGCGCCCGATGTAACAGTAACCACTACCAATGTGACCGTTCTTGATACCGCTGTTCTTACTTGCAATCCATCGGGATTACCTGCAGTATATACTAGGGATGGCAACGATTAATCGGTTAACCGGTTAACCGTATCTTTTCCGATTAATCGGTTAGTAATTTCGGTAACCGAGTACTCGGAAGAAAAAATAAAATATATAGTTTTTTACACAGTTGTGTTTCACCACTCGGAAGAAAAAATAAAATATATACACAGTTGTGTTTCACCACTCGGAAGAAAAAATAAAATATATACACAGTTGTGTTTCACCTTTTGTTCTTTTCAATTTGTCACACGTAACTGACATGAGAGGTTAATTATTCACACCTCGATCGGTCAGTGTTTACATTACTGCGATAACAGCCGCACTCGATTTTATTGATGATCGTTTGTTTGTGTAGTGTAAATCGAATAATTGTCAATTAAAGGAGTTTGTTCCTTTTAAAAAAACTTTGATGTCTAATAAAGACAGAAATTATAAGATAATGACTTATTAATTATATTCGGCGTTCGATTAGAAGATTTAAAGAGTAATTTGAAGTTTGTAACACATTTCCCCTGAGTTGGTATTTAAGGATATGCAGCTATGTACCTCTTTCATTCGACATATTATAAATCGTATAACAGTCACTTCGTTAAAAAAGATCTACAGAATATATTACCATAATGCCGCCTTCTACATCCTTTGTCTGGAAGTATTTCAAACGCTGTGCTGATGATAACAAAGTCAAGTGCAGTTTGTGTGGTAATGAACTGTCTTGGACTGGTGGAACCAGTAACATGCGCAACCATATTCGACTAAAACATCCCGTAGAAGACAAAATCATTTTTTTGAATAAGAACATGTGCCAGAATGTTGAACTTGAAAGTGAATGAATTAGAATTTAGAACAAAGTCATTTAGTGTTAACTAGTTGTTTATTTTATTACTACATGTCATTTATTTTACACTAGACTACTACAATGAATGTATCAACAAATGCATGATTATGATAAAATAAAAATAAAAAAATGTTCCAAGTTTCTCTTGTGTTTATCGTTTACCGTTTGTGTTAAAGTACGGGTTAAAACTTATTATCTGACATGAATGAAAATGTTCCGATAACGACGTTCTAGTCTGATTTATACATGACCGGGAAATGCGAGTTAAAACAACAACAACAATAACAGTGGATATTTATTCACATGAATCTATACGGTTAACCGGTTAACCGGTTACAAAATCGTACGAGTAACCGGTTAGTAATATCGGTAACCGTTGCCATCCCTAGTATATACCTATTCAGATTGGAGACACAGCTGGCCAGGTCACGGGACAGTAACGCACAATGAAACGTTAGGGAATACCCAAACATTAAGACTAACATCACTAACATACGAGCATTCCGGTGTTTACCATTGTTCCGCCAGTAATGGGGTCAGTGGTAGTTTAAACCCTAATGCGGGGTATGGGTCAACACTTTTGCAAGTAGGAAGTAAGTTTTCCTTTGCACACATTTTCTTTAAATTTACATAAATCTAAGGCGTGCGATAATGTGATCGAACAAATTAGTTACATTTTCTTCATATCTTTAATTCATATATAAAGTGTTCTACTCATTACATTACTTCAAGAAATCATATCTGGAACGTGTCGACACAAATATGAAATATGTGCGTGAAAATTAAAAGTATATGGGCAACACCAACCAAACGTTGAGAAAATTTAAGTTACAAATGTACAAATGGTTATAATGTCCTTAATTGAAATAAAAAATCAATTGTCATTAGGTTTTTTTAGAACTGATTCTATAAATGTAATATTTTATTTTTCAGCATTCCCGATCATATTAACATCCCGTCCAATAATAACATTTGCGGCAACTCAGACTGATACTATCGCATCTATAACTTTTTATAGTAACCGACGAAACAACACGGTAGAATGCTCACGAAATTCAACTAGGTTGTATTGTGGTTGGTTCTTGGAAGATCTTGATATATCGTTACCTGTGTTTGGTTCTATTGTACAAACGAAAGGATGGACTGCAAAGGTTATCTTGTCGATTCAAGACAGCAGTGATTTGGGGACGTTTACGGTTACAATAAGTAACGATGTTGGAGCATCAACGATAGATGTGAACGTCTTGAATTCAGGTTTGTGTTCGATACATGCATTAAAAGAGAAAAATATAATCTCAGAGTTTGATAAAACAGAGATATTATCTTAGTATAAGAAACATACCAACTGCATGAGCGATTACGTGCTGTGTACGTATGTTTAATTGTTTACTCACTATGTAAATATCATGTTTCATGTTTCAGTGACATATAGGCCCACGGGCTGGGTATTTTTTGTTTGTTTTTTTATTATTCTTTTTTGTTATATGTATGTTTTGTTATACACATGTCACTATAATAATATGATATTATTTAAATAAGTATACATGCCCTATATGTTTGACAACATGTAAAAGATAAATTCTTCCTGATACGAGTTGATAAACTGTGCCACAATCCAAGACGTTAATGATTGGTATGACTGACAATCGTTTTTAACACGTATGTACAGTTCAAGATTACTATTACAGTTAGATATGTCTCCGGCAGCCGCCAAGGGGAGAATCAAACTGTGAATTCTGAACACAGGTTGCTGCTTAATATAAGTCAACTGAAGAACAATGTTTTGGTTAATCCTTAAGTTGCTGCTTAATACAAGTAGGCTGCTTAACAGAGGTGACTGCTAACACAAGTTTAACTATGCTACTATTTTCATTATTACATTTTGAGAATTATCATTATTAATATTGTTATTATTATCATTACTATTGTTGCTGATATTATTATTATTATTATTAGTAGTAGTAGTAGTATTGTTAGTGTTCGCTTGTTTGTTCTGTTACATGAATATATGTATGTACTTATGCCGCATATATGTTTGTAAATATTAAAACTTGCAGACAGGAGACGACTTACATAGGCATTGTCTGATGTCCGTTTATTTATATATATATATATATATATCTTACTATTTATTATTATCATTATTATTATGATTATTATAATAATTATTATTTATGATTATTACAGAATCATTACAAACAGAACGGACGTCAAATGTTGCATTACTTTTGGGGGTAATTAGTGGCCTTGTAGCAGTTATAGTCTGCACCATAATTGTTGTTTGTGTTGTGGTAGGGAAAAGAATATCTACAGGTAATTAGCTATGATATTTACTAATAAACAAAATGCTGACAGTACTGATGCGAGCGGTGTATTGAAAACGTACACATATATGAGATCGACGCATGAATTTGTTGATTTCTCTGTTGATTTTGAAGAGTACGTTAATTTATTTTGGCGATTCATGTGTGTTTGATTCTTCACTTTTTGTTAAATGTTTGCAACCTCTCAGGAAATATGAAATCACCTAGAACGCCCATAATGATTAATGGAATCAGTCCTAGTCATGCGACTTGTATATCTTTAGGACATATATTTGAGATTCTGTTATGATACACCTTAGATATTAAGGATTTTGGAATATCTGTCTAGCTGTGCAAATATTTATTTAAGAAACACATTAGAAAATATTTTAGTAAGTTTAATTGTGTAGTTTACACTACAACTTCGGGAATTATGATGAGTTTAAAAACGATAACACTCTCTCCGTCTTGAGAATTATAGATAGATAACACACATACGTATATACTATATTATATATTATATTCTTTGTAGTTTTTATTATCGATTAATCAAGGGTTGATACTTATAATAAAATGAATTATCAAAGTAAAACTGTAGAATTATGTAACTCATGAATTCACATCAAAATAATTTCATCGTTAATATTCATTACTAGTACTTTTTTCGTTCAATTTATTTTTTCACAGAGTCTCTCTAATTTATATTGAATGTGGTTTTTTTTCTGGTTTTCATCTTTCGTGAATGCGTGAGTGCATGTTTAAATATTACATGCTATTTTGGCAATAAAAATGTTTAAACAATACAATAAGTTAACCTGATACAGGCTTACTTTTTTCTCTTTGACGATAATCTCAATTTAATTTTGCAGAATACACCCGACGGAATACTTCCTTGCACAGGTAATATTGTTGTGCTGAGTCATTTTCTTATCAAATATTTCCTTAGAGAATAAAGTAGGCTTATTGCGCCTTACACATTTAAAGTCACCAATGACTTATTCAGCATGGATAGCACATTCCGTCACGACGAGATATAGGAAACACATTGGCAGACACATAGGTAGGCGAACTGGCCGCCGGGGTATAATTGAAATATCAACCGATTAATATTGAAAATATTCAATATCGGTCTATTGGTAATAACCGATGTGTCCTATGCGCATTAACCATGAACTGTAAAACGTGACACTTAATAAGATGTTCAGTCTTATCTAAGTCTAAAATTGTTGCTATATATTTATAATCAAGGACTTATTCATTATATATGAATGTTTTATTACAAACAACAAACGACGTTGTGAGTAGTAATTACTTATATCCGAATACTAGTAAGAGTGAACCAGGTATTTTTGTATCGAAATCCTCCAGGCCTCCCATGTCCGCATTGTAATACAGAATATATATTGAAACAGACACGTCATTTTTCATTGTTTGTCATATTTTAAATGTCAGTATATGATTGGTTTGAATTATGTTTACGTTTTAAAAGTATTCTAGTTATAAAACGCCGTTTCCTATGTCATTTACCAGTACTATCGGTTGTATTTATTCGGAAACCGATGGTTAAGTCGCGATGTTATCACCGCAAGTCTGAGCTCCGGAGGGATTCCAGTTCTCCCATAATTTTGTATTACCTGACCGGGGATTAAACCCTAGTCCCCTGCCCTTAAGGTAGACACTCTAACCTCACCACTCCACCATGAATACAATATATTATTTTTGTTTAATAATACTCCCTATTTAGATATTTTAAATGTAATTCTTCGAATTAATATGACGCCGCTAAGACTTCTGCACATAATCTCAGAGTCGTAACAGGCAGATGCTCGAAATCTCAGATGCCTTACCATGACATATACTGTCAATGTTGTAACACAAACGATATTGATTTTTTTACCAATTCCTGTTGTCATGTCCTGTATACTTTGACGCCAGGAAGAATACTAATTAAACCTTATGTTTAAACGCACGTGTCTGTATATTTTGTATATGTATTTATGTTTGTTAATGACTATGTACTTCGTTTACATCATCAATAAACGTTCTGTTGTTTTCTGTTGTGTTCTGATGTAATATCGGTAATAAACGTTATGTTGTTTTCTGTTGTGTTCTGATGTAATATCGGTAATGGTAAGTTGATTGAAAAAAAAAATGGATTCTTCGTGTATAAGGTCAAATTCAATTTCTTTAGCGAAATTCTGTCATTCATGTTCTTGTGGGAGATGGCTAAGTGTACTTACTTATTTCAGGGACAATATCCAATCACCTGAGCCTGCTAACCCTACATCAGGTATTGTCTTGGAAAATAGCGATTATGGAAAGATGTCGAATGGTTTGTATACAACTCTACCCTATTTATTATTAGAGAAATATTTGCCAGGTGCACAATCACTGTTCATACCAGAGTGTATGTCAAAACCCATATGATTGAAAATACAGGGAAGTCAAAAACCATATGATTGAAAGTACAGGGAAGTTCAAACACATATTATTGAAAATACAGGGAAGTAAAAACCCACATGGTTGAACAATCAGGGTGCTAAAAACCAATATGATAGAAACTATAGTTAACAGATTCTAACATACTTACTATAGAAATATATGTCAGGTGCACAATCACTATTCATATCAGATTGTATGTCAAAACCTGTATGGTTGAAAATACAGGGTAGTCAACATCCATATCATTAAGATACAGGGAAGTTCAAACCCAATATGATTGAAAATGCAGGGAAGTCAAATCCTATATGGTTAAAAATACATGGAAGTCGAAACCCATATGATTGAAAATACAGGGTATTCAAAACCCTTATCGTTGAAAATACAGGCAAGTCAAAACCAATATGATTGAAAATACAGGATAGTCAAAATGTATATGGTTGAAAATACAGGGAAGTCAAAACCCTTATGATTGAAAATACAGAGCAGTTAAAACCCATATGGTTGAACATACAGGGTAGTCGAAACCCATATGGTTAAAACAAAAAGAGAAGTCAAAACCCATATGATTTGAAAATGTAGGGAGGTCAAAACCCATAAGGTTGAAAATACAGGGAAGTCAAAACGTAAATGATTGAAAATGCAGGCAAGTCAAAACTCATATGGTTGAAAAAAGGGTAGTAAAAACCCATATTATTGAAAATACAGGGTAGTCAAAATCAATATGGTTGAAAATACAGGGTAGTCAAAACCCATATGATTTGAAAATACAGGGAAGTCAAAACCCATATGATTGAAAATACAGGGACGTCAAAACCCATATGGTTGAAAAAAGGTAGTAAAAACCCATATGATTGAAAATACAGGGTAGTCAAAATCAATACTGTTGAAAATACAGGGTAGTCAAAACCCATATGCTTTAGAATACAGGGGAGTCAAAACCATGTGATAAAAAATACAGAGAAGTCAAAACCAATATGACTGAAAATACAGAATAGTCAAAACCCATATGATTGAAAATGCAGGGAAGTCAAAACCCATATGATTGAAAATACAGGGTAGTCAAAACCCATATTATCAAGTATAAATGAATAAATAAATAAAGACATATTAAGGCTGGTCAAAACTCATATGGTTGAAAAAAAGGGCAGTAAAAACCCATATGATTGAAAATACAGGGTAGTCAAAATCAATACTGTTGAAAATACAGGGTAGTCAAAACACATATGCTTTATAATACAGGGGTGTCAAAACCATGTGATTAAAAATACAGGGAAGTCAAAACCAATATCATTGAAAATACAGGGTAGTCAAAATTGAAAATGCAGGGAAGTCAAAACCCATATCATTGAAAATACAGGGTAGTCAAAACCAATATTATCAAGTATAAATGAATAAATAAATAAAGACATATTAAGATTTTACATATTAATATCAAAGTATTAACACAATCAATGCTTGTGACAAACAGATTAAAGAAACCTTGAATTTATTGAAATCATATAAAGAAATTATAAATTTCAAGCATTTAGCTTTAATCAAAATCCAATCACCTTAGACTGCTAGACCTACATCAGGTATTGTCTTGGTTATTTATTCAGTCATATATTTTATTTTCATGTCAAATATTTTTTATGTCGCATTTCACTTAATGATTCAAAGAGCGTTTCCCCCCCCCCCCCCCCCCCCCACACACACACACTAGTCTATTTGTATTTCTGTTTCCTTCCAGACGTTGAACTGGAGCCACTACACGGTGAATTGCTAGACCTACATCAGGTATTGTCTTGGTTATTTATTCAGTCATATATTTTATTTTCATGTCAAATATTTTTTATGTCGCATTTCACTTAATGATAACATAATTCAAAGAGCGTCTGTGGTTAACAAATTAGTATCAAACCAATATACGCTGTTCATTCATCTACATTGCAGAATGTTTATCGAGCAGTTAATATGGATCTCGATTAAAACAAGCAGTAACCGAACTATTCAGAATTTCTCTTAATTCATATTTTCCTAAGACACCTAAATACTATCAATTTATTTCAGGGAGTGAGGCAATGATTTCGAATGACAAAGTGTACGAAAACCTCGAAACTAAGGAATAAGTTGTAGTGAAATTGAATTTTTACCAGAATTCATAAAACTTGCTAGTAATCTATCTTGTTAGTTCTGTACTATATTTATATATTTGTTTAATACAAAGCAGTTTATCCATATATTTTTTCCAAACTATTATCCGGTTTTTCAATAAGTAAAAGGTGCCTTAATATGTAACAAGAAGTATCTGTCATCATCTACAACAACAACAACTATTCCGCAATTTCGTTTGCTACATCACCATCTGCAGTTTTGTAATAGCAACCGCTTCTTTGAATGAGATCCCGAACAAATAACGAATAAGTAAGATTGTTAATAAATAGCAATAGGTCTGTGTCATAATCTTCAACAAGAGAAATAGCACAATTCTTCTTGTCAACATAACCATCACCATGTTTAGATATAGGTCATATCCTGCAATAAACATGGTTACTATGCCAAATTGTACGAACATCTTGTTATCACTCTAGATATCGGATGTTTTGGTCCAGTGATTTATGTGAGGTCAAGAACTAGGTCACAAGGTCAATTCGAAGGTTAATCACGTTTACGCTCTTCAGGTGTCATTTTTATCTTTAGCATGTTGACATTTTGTCAGAATAAGTGAATTAATCGTATCTAGGCTAAGATTAAATAAAGGTCATGTCCTGTCATAAATTAGGTAACTTGGCCAAAATATAAGGACAATATTGTTAACGCTCTAGAGACCGCACATTTTTTTCCAGCAGCTTGACACGTTATCAGAATGTTTGTCTGATGATATCTTGGCTACGTTTGAAATTGGGGAATGTTAGTTTAACAACTAGGTCACAAGATTAAATTGAATGAAAATTGTGTTAGCACTATGGAAGTTGCATTTGAATCTTTAGCATGTTAAAACGTTGTCAGAAAAATTGCCTTGATGATAGATACAGTTTACATAGGCTAAGTTCGAATATGGGTCGCGTCGGGTCAAAAACCACGTCACTAAACCAAACTGAAGTAAACTAGTGTTAGCACTTTAAATGCCGCATTTTTAAATTGAGCATGTTGAAACGTTGTCAGAATGTTTGTCGTTATTATATCTAGGGTAAGTTTGAATATAGGTCATATTTGGTCAAAAACAAGGTTACTAGGCCAAATATGAGAAAAATCTTGTTATCAATCTAGAAACCGCTTCTTTGTTTCAGCCACGACGTTTTGTCAGAAAGTTTGTCTTTATGATATATAGGTTATGTTTGAATATGGGTCATGTGGGATCAAAAACTAGGTCACAAAGCTGAAATAAAGGAATATTTGTTTATACTTTGAAAGCCGTGTTTTTAATTTGAGCATGATGAAACTTTGTCAGAATGGACGTTTTAATAATATTTAGGCTAGGTTTGAACATGGCCCTAGTCTAGTTAAAAGCTAGGTCAAAAGGTAAAATTGAAGGAAAATCTTGTTAACACTCTAGATATTCCTTACCTGACCACAAACATTATTGTCGTTCGTATAACCCAGGTGAGTGATCCAGGGCTATCATGACCCTAAAGTTATAAGTAAAAACTGTAAATATTGATCTCGTCTTTAGTGAGCGATCGAAGGCCTGATGGTCATCTTGGTTTCATAAGACTGCCTGCAATTACAGAGCTTTTGATGCCAGATATTATCTTTTCCATTTGAAATAATTATTAAATCATTATTGAATGTTGCAAATTGTTTTTTCCCAATGTTCAGGGGTCATTATGCGATTTAATAATTGATGTTATACTTTCTGTTACTTTTGCTGTTAATTATATTTTGTTATTTACTTTGATCCATGCAGAATTCTGGTTTCCATGGATACTGGAAGAAGAAAAATGAAAACATTCTCCTGCTAAACCGGTTGACCGAATTCCTAATAAGAGTGTAGAAAAAGCATGTTGATTGGTCAACGCACATGGCCATCTGTGTTGTTTTGTCTTATATGGCTTTAGTGAATACTTTAACAGTCTTCTCTGAAAGTATATGGCCGATGGCGGTCAGGAGGAGGGGGAGCTGTTTTACCGTATATTGCTATAGTGAAAACACTAAACAAATTCTCGTCCGAAGATAATTGATCGAAAATCATGGGTGTCAAAGGCGTTGCTTATTCGACATATATGGCTATAGTAAAAACTTTAATTATGTTCTCCAAAAGTAGCTGTCGGATTTCCAAATATTCTTTTAGAAACGCTCCTTGAATGACCCTCTATCAGCTTACTTCAAGCCATGTTGATTTGTAACAAACCCAGAGCCTACAGACTGTTTTACCCTTTATCCCCAGAGCGTAAGATTGAGATATTGAGAAAAAATAATGTCTAATTTTGAAATATTAACTGGTAAATAAACATTTATTTTGTGACCTTCTAAGTCATATAAATTTGACAAAAGACAGACAAAATGGGATGTGGGTTATTTCGTTATTTCGCTTTTTACAGTGGAGCTATACGGGTCTTGGGCCTCTTGTTCTTTTAATTTTACGGGTCCTTTCATTCTTAATCACCAGATGTTCTACGGGAAAGGTCTTAAAGCTACGAATGTTTTACTTACAAATGTTAAACGTTATAACACATCTCCAGAAGTAGTGCTACAGTTATTTGATGCTTTTGTCACCCCTATACTCTATTATGGTTGCGAAGTCTCTGGCTTAACAAATCCAATTAATTTGGAAAAACTACATTTAAAATTTTGTAAAACGATTCTTGGGGTAAGACATTCTACATTCACATAACTTCCGCTTCCGGTTCGGTCACACGCGAAAAATAATCAAGGAGATGTTCCTTAGATAAATCAAATGAATCCGCTGTGTTTCTATAGCGTTTTGGTTTCAAATTGTGTACAAATAGGATGATTAATATATAGACTTCAAGTTTCGAGCAGTTTCAGGGAAGTAGACATTTTTATTTAGCTCAGTTTTGACATTTAAAATGTAATAATTTGTTTCCATTGTGTGTTCCATGGCCGCCATTGTGAATTTTCAGTAAATGTCTGTGTCCAAATTAAACAAAGAGATAAGTAAGCTAGTCGGGGAGGAGAGCCTAAGACAATGTCCCAGTAGGAAAAGAGACACCTTTCTAGTGTCGGACTTCAAAGGTCGATTTATAGAAAGAGAAATAACTCCAAGATATTATGGCGAGCTCAAAATAATCAGCAAGAGCGGTGCTACAGTTGACGACACACTATTTCATAGACAATTCATGCCTAACCTCAGAATATCAACTAAACCAATAGTACTCATATGGCTGGGTACATGTGAAATCACTAAAAAAAGTGGAAACTTGATAGAGCTCTGCGCAAACTCACACGAGAAAATCGACCAAATTATCGTGAAATACAGATATCTAAAGTCCGACATTCAGAGAAACAACATACATGCAGAAGTAATATTTCTGGCTTGTCCTTACTACTCAATAGTGGAATGGAACAGGAGAAAAGGATGTAGTGACCTTTCAGTGTATAAAAACCAAGACTCAGAACTGTGTTCATTAATAGATTACTACAATAAAAAAGTGGCAACATTAAACTCTATTAGAACACCAAACCTTTCCCGGGACATTATTAGGTCTTCAAAAAAGAAATCGGCTTCTAGGGTCAAATACACCAAAAATTTCAGTCTATATACAGACGGTATTCATCCTGGGAATCCTCTTTCACTACTATGGCTCCATAAAATCTTGAAAATTAAGAATCAGGTAGAATGTATCGAAAGTAGTGACTAGTAGTAGTAAAGTTAGAAAAAAAAAATTAGTTATAAATAAGTAAACAAATTAGGGATTCCCTGTTGTTTGCTGACATAAAAACAATTGTACACACACAATGGAACTGTAAAAAGAAAATAGAATAATAGGGATACCCTGTTGTTTTACTGTATACAAACCTGTGCTGGGTAAAAGGAATACTCTCCCGTATAAACAAACAATAAACATAATCTGCAATTTAACAGTGAGGCTTGTGTATGAATAGAAAGTTAGAGGGCAAAGTAATGATAGGGAAGCCCTGTCATCAACCTACCCAACCTAATTCGACTTATTTCAACAATCATCAATAACAAAAAGTTAGGAATCAACAACAACCTTCGAGATTAAAATTAAATATAGGGATACCACTACAGGCAAAAACAACCCACTAACAGTAGGAAAAAAGGAATTCAAACTCATCAAAGAAATAGGGGTGCCCTGTTTCAGATTATAAAGAATCAAATAAATACAGAAGTGCATCATAGAAAATAACATTTATCCCATTAAGAAAACAGCTTTCATATTTACCAGAAATAGGGGTGCCCTGTTTCAATATAAATTGTGACAAAAACTTCAAAATGGCTTCACCGTCTAGTTCTACACCGATTGACAGAAACAAAAAAACAAAAAGAGCAAGGGTCGGTAGCAACTCGTGCCCTAAGTGTGATGTGTCAATCAGTGAACATCAGGATTATATTGCATGCAGTGTATGCGAACTGAACTTCTGCATTGAGTGTACAAATATCTCACCAGGATTGGCCTTTGCACTAAAATAAGACATAAACCATAACTTCAAATGGGCATGTAACGGATGTACCTAAAACTTCCCTTGTATGACAAATCTATCGCAGCAACTAAAATCAATAGAGGAGGCAACAAATAACAGACTATCCTCAGTAGAACAAAAAGTATCGGAAATAGACCAAAACATGGAAATCAAAATAAATCAAAAAGTTGAGAGTATTAAACCAAACCTAATAGAAGAAATAAAAAATGACTTAAAGGAATCTCTACAAAAAGAAGTAAGATGTGAACTTATGGAAATTGAAGACCAAAAAAAGAGAGCCCTCAACTTAATAATTTTCAACCTTACCGAAAGCAAAAGCATTTCTAGCCTAACAAGGAAATCCGACGACTCGAATTTTGTTAAAGAAATATGCACATTAATCGGGGTACCTGAAGTAGACTTTGATGTGTTCTTTAGAATTGGCAAGCAAGAAGCACAAAAAACCAGACCCTTGAAAATAATCTTACATAATAAAAAACAAAGAAAGGAAATTATAGACAAGTCGTACCAAATCAAGAAAATCCCATCTAGCAGCGAATACAAAAAGTGTATAATAACAAAAGACCTCACAGTCCGTCAAAGGGATGAAAACAAAGCAAGAAGACTCTTATACCAAAAAGAGAAGAAAAAGGATCTCCACACCTCTACATATGAGGAAGTCACAATAACAGACAACAGTAATAACTCTACAATTTTAGAGGCCAGTGCAATACTGCCACAAAACAATAGTGATATTTTTGAGAGTAACACAACTAACCATAATCTGAGTATGGACTTAGGAGACAATCTTGTGCATGAAGAAACAATTATCGGTGGCCTACTTTTACAACATAATAGAACTGTAAATAATCCCACTGCAGATATTCACAACAAATAGGATGCAAGTTTTATTTTTAAACCTGTAAATAAAACTAATCTGTGTGTTATGTATACAAATGCAGACAGTCTTTTAAACAAAAAGAACGAATTACTCGTATTGGTTAAGGAAAATCAATACGATATTATTGCAATTACAGAAGTTTTACCGAAGGTAAAAGACACTTTAGAAATTGACTCTTCCGAGTGGTGTATTCCAGGATACAGTATGTTTCACAATACAAATAAAGGATTAACAAACAGGGGATGCTTAATATTAACTAAAAACAATCTAAATGCATATCAAGTTACCACTATCAATACCAATATTATAGAAAGTGCGATTATTGGATTTGAATGCGGAAAAAATAAGCATCTGCTCTTTTCTTGTACCTACAGAAGTCCCAGTACTAAAGACACCGATAGCATAAAAGAAATCGACAAAATACTTTCGCTACATAGTTTCAATAACATAAAATTTGACTTTGTGCTTCACGTTGGAGACTTCAACATAAAAGAAATAAATTGGGATGATCATACAACATCAGTAGGACCTGATCACATTTCAACTAAGTTCTTGGAAACAGTTAAAGACTCGTTCCTACACCAACACATCAAAGAACCAACTAGATTTAGAGGAAACGACACCCCCAATATATTGGACTTACTTCTCACAAATGAAACAGAACTGATAGGAAATATTAAGCAAAATGCCCCACTCGGAAACAGCGACCATAACATTATAGAGTTTAACATACAGAATACAAGTAATTACAACAAAATAAACATTGAAAACAACTCTCATACTTTAAAGGAGATTATGAAGCTGTAAACGCAGACTTAGGAATTATTAACTGGACTAAAATGTTCGAAAGTGGTGATGTCAATGACATATGGAGTAGATTTGCCGATCAATTATTAATTATAACAAGAAAAAACATACCAGTGCGCTCTTCTACTCCTAGAAAATTCGATACACCATGGATGGACCATGACACATTAATGGCAGTAAAGAAAAAAAGAACACTCTGGAAAAAATGGATCTTTAGCAGGAACCCTCAAGCAAAAGTAAACTACGACAAAATAAAATATGAAAGCAGTGCCAAGGTCAAAGAAGCAACAAAACAATATGAAAAATCAATAGCACTTAAAATGAAGGAAGATTCAAAGTTATTTTGGAAATTTGTACAATCAAAAACTAAATTTAAAGAACAAATTCAAAACATAATCGATGATGATGGAAACATCCAAACTGAAAACCTAGTAAAAGCTGAATTATTAAACATTTTCTTTAAAAGTGTATTCATCTTAGAAAAAGACGATTTACCCCATTTTGAAACTAGGACCGAAATTATGCTGGAAAACGTCAACTTCTGTGAATCAAAAATTAAGAAACACTTACAAAAAGTGAAAGAAACAAAGTCTCCTGGCTACGATTCCATCCATCCAAAAATCCTAAAAGAAACAGCAGATATGTTATACAAACCAATAACAAACCTTTTCAAATTATCTATGGAGGAAGGTACCGTACCCAGCAACTGGAAACATGCCAACATTATGCCAATCCACAAGAAAGGAACCAATTACCGACCCATTAGTCTGACATCAATAATAGGCAAACTAATGGAAACCGAAGTAAGAGACACAATAATGTTACACATGGAATCCAACAATCTCTTCACCAAACACCAACACGGCTTCAGGAAAGGAAGATCCTGTCAAACACAACTACTGGAAGTACTAGAGGACTGGACGTATAATCTAGATACCCACAACAATGTAGATGTTATCTACCTAGACTTCCAAAAGGCGTTTGACACAGTCCCTCACAAAAGACTACTTAAGAAACTTAAAGGATATGGCATTACAGGGAAGCTACTGGCATGGCTGGAAAATGTCCTAACTAACAGAAAACAAAGGGTTGTACTTAATAACTCAAGCTCAACTTAGGCGCCTGTGACCAGTGGTATCCCTCAAGGCAGTGTTTTGGGGCCGATATTATTCACAATATACATAAACGACTTACCTGAAGTAGTCAACAACGTAACTAAATTATTCGCTGATGATACCAAAATTTACTCCATTGTCAACACACTTACTGACAATAAAAACTTACAAGACGATCTAAACAAACTCCACCTATGGTCCAAAAAGTGGTTATTAAAATTTAACGAATCTAAATGCAAACATGTACACTTCGGGACCACTAACGAGTACAAATACTTTATGGATGGATCAGAAATTCTTCAAAGCAACCATGAAAAGGACCTTGGGATAATCATTGACAACAAACTAAACTTTCAAGAACACATCAATTCCCAAGCCAAGAAAGCGAACCAAAAATTAGGTATCATTAGAAGATCATTTACATACATGGACAAAGAAATGTTACTTGTATTATACAAAAGTCTAGTTAGACCTCATTTGGAGTACAGCAGCTCTAAATGGTCTGTAATCAACAAAAAGGAAGCTCTTATGTTGGAAAATGTACAAAGACGTGCAACTAAATTGCTCCCTGCTATCAAAAATCTCACATACGAAGAAAGATTAATAGAATTGGGATTGCCGACCCTACAGTACAGACGATGTAGAGCAGATATGATTGAAACATACAAAATCATGAACCATATCGATAAGGTAGATCACCACAGACTATTTCAACTTAAAATCAACTATACAAGAGGCCATAGATTCAAAATATATAAAAATCACTGTCGTTTAAACATTAGGAAGTATTTTTTCTCTCAAAGAATAATACATTTATGGAACAAACTGCCAGAATATGTTGTTGAGGCAAAAAGTGTTAATAGTTTTAAAAACTTGTTAAATAAATCATGGTACAATGTACCTTTTAAATTTATACAAAATTACGACGGACCGGAAGTGGGCTCATTAAGCCAAATTGAAGAAATGGACCAAATAGAGGCACATGCCTAAACAAAAAGGTCTCGAAGACAAGGTAAACAAGGTAATGTAATCCGGAGTAGATATCCCCTTTATATTAATCGCTATGTAAGAATTTAAAAATATTGGTTTAAACTTATACATACCGATAATCTAATACTATCATCAATTGCACAGAACGCCATGCTCGAAAATAATCATTGGTTCACTAAATTACGTAATATTTTAAGTAGCCGTGGTTTTGCTTACGTTTGGGACAACCCGAGCTCAGAAAACGCTAAACGTTTTACTAATACATTTAAACTATTAAATATATTGTCTATTGTTAATCGACGAATTTTTCCAAAAATGGTATCATGATATTGAGACTTGGCGCACACTTAATACATTATATATGTATTCAAAATCCGATTTTGGTCTTGAAAACTATCTAAATTTAAGCATTAGTAGAAATGTACGCCTTGGTCTCACAAGAATTCGAACATCAGTCCATAAGTTACGAATAGATACCGATAGGTTTGCAGGTTACGGGTAGATCACCATGAACGTTTATGCACGTACTGCTAAATGGGCGCAAAAGAAGATAAATTCCATTTTATCCTGCAATGTCCATATTATTTAGATCTTAGATTTAAATTTGTGAAAAAAAAATAATGGAAATATCCAAAAATGTTTATTACTTTTTCTTTTCATAAACGCAACAATGGTGTGCTTTAGTATATATGTATTGTATGTTTGTTGATATGTTTAATTATCTTTCTTTACCAAACTATAAAATAGGGTCAACGATGAAATAGAGATACGCATGTAGATGGTATATTTTGTTTCTGTACGTCTTTGACAATGTTTGGATATGATAATATGTGGCAGCATGCGTATGTGTATGTAAATAAATTGATATGGGATTCCATATGTCTTTTACTACATATTCATCTGCATAGTATCGTTCGCTATTCCCTTTTACAGCTTCTAATATGACAAATCAGTTCGTCTTCCCAAACTATATTGAGACCATTCTTCCCTTGATACACACATATATATATGTTTTTCTTGTATATTTGTAAATGACCATAAACTTTGTAAAGTTTTAGTCAATAAAATATATTCTGATTCTGATTCTGTATTAGCTTACCTGACCGCTAAATGAGTTTTTGGTCATATTATTTGAAAAAATACAGACAAAATAAGGATGTGGGTTATTTCGTTATTACGCTTTTTACAGTGGAGCTATACTGGTCCTCTTGGGTCTCTTGTATTAGCTTACCTGGCCGCTAAATGAGTTATTGTGGTTGGCATGACAAATCATATTGCATAACTCAGGAAAGAGATCTGGGGTCATCATGGCCCTCTTGCTTTTGCAAGTCGTTCTGTTAACCCTTTTCCCACATACAATACATCTGCTGAAAACGACTTGGAAAACATCAGCCAACAACATGTCAACTTTTCAAACGAAAGAACAATTATTAAATGAAAATTAAATCATTGAGGCAAAATATGAATGGGCTTATCATGAGCAATTACTAGTACTTCTTTTGTCACAATGTTTTCAAAAGTCGTCTGCTGTAGAGGAGTGTGTGTGGCAAAGGCTTAATTTTCTTAAATGTCAGCCATTATTAACTTTTTTATTGTCTTTATAATAACCCGGGCGGGGTCGAACCCACGACCCGAATGAGATTGGATGTGAAACAGTTAAACGTGTGAATCAAAGAACCATCATGATAGCAAATTAGCAGGGACATTCCTAAGGTGAGACTCAGCCAAAAATGTTCACGCATATTGACTATTATGCGCATGCATAAAGTTGGGTGTGGTGTGTGTGAATTCTCCTGAAAAAACTTTTAACTAATAATAACGGACTAAGTGAAACACAAATATTTGTTCTACGTATTTTAACTTATCGGACGCATGCAGCAAAAAGGAAAAGTGCCAAACAACAAAAGAAACTACACAAAAAGGCTGCAAAAAGAAAGGCAAGTAAGTCACCAGAATATATTTTTAGCGAGGAACCGGTTTCCCAAGATAGCACGAGCACAGCGAGCGTAATACAGGTAAACACTGTACCGACTTACTATACAATTTGTAACGATTACGTGTCATCTGTTATGAGCCAGGGTTCTACACCAATTATAAATTTCTCACAGCAAATTCCTTTTGGATTTCAACCGCAAACGCCGTCAAGGTCTATGAGAGAAAATCTCCTTTTCTATAGTTTTAAAGAAAATGCAGACAATGAAAACTGTGAAGTATTGATAAAAGATCTTATGAAAAATGACATAGATCTAAATACGGACACTATGGTTATTGACCGTGCCCGTCGCCTTTGGTCACGTACAGCGCGGAAACTAAGACCGATTGTCGTGAAGTTCCACGAATACAGGGACAGAGGAGCGGCCCGATCAAACTCGCTTAAGGAGGAAATTAAACAGAAACGCCGCGACGACTGCCTTGGCATATGCATCCAATCACCACAGGAGTATCGTGACGCCTAGAAGGCAATGTTCCCTATCAGCCAGGAAGAAGCTAACCGCGGCAAATCAACCAGAATCACCGGAACCAAATTGTTTGTGAACGGCGTAGCAACCAAGAAATACGTCAACGGAAACGTCTGTGACGTAACAAACAACTGTAGACGTCACGATTTTTTATAATAGATAGTAATACCGAATCAATTTGGATTCCGGAAAGGCAAATCCACAATAGACTGTATCTTCGTCCTACACTCCATAATTGCTAAAACACTATCTAGTAAGTCAAAATTATTCTGTGCTATGACCGATTTTGAACAATGTTTCGATAAAATTGACATGTTCTTTCTTTTCCAAAAAACTGATAATAGAAAATGTTAGCTCTGTACTTGTAAAAGCCCTGAAAAGCGTGTATCGCGTTGTTAAACCCTGCGTTAGATATAAATCCGAAATGTCGCCTTTCTTCAAGTCCGACAGCGGCGTGAAACAAGGGGACCAGTGTTTAACAATAATGTTATCATTTTCCGTAAATGATATATTAATGAATCTTAATAGCAACATAGATGGTTTATTCACTGTTGACGCAATGAACATGTTTATGTTAATGTTCGCCGACGACGCGGCGTTATTCGGAAAAACACCACAAGCGTTACAGTCATTATCAAATAGATCTCATAGTTTAAGCTTAATGACATCACAGCATAAGTGTTTATCATTCAAGCCCACCACTAAAATAAACAGCAACAAATATATGTATTTAATCCTTTTCCACATGCAGAAGTTTCTGCAGCAGACGACATATCAAAAGACATATAAAACAAGAGAGCCATGATGGCCCTGGATCGCTCACCTGATTTTATTATTTTTCACTTTAGCCATATAAGCCCCGCCCCCTGGCGGCAATAGTTTTCGACCAATAAACATGGTTTGAAGGAATCTGATAGAGGGTCACCCTAGGAACATTTTTACAAAATTATTTGAAAATCGGCTTCACACTTTCGGAGGAGAATATTTTTTAAGTTTTCACTATAACCATATAATGCAAAATATGAGGGAAAGGGTTAAGTGTTATGTCCATGTGTCATAATTGAAAATGGCAATCTTTTGGAGTTCCCTTAGCACTTTCCCTCATACGACACTTCTGCAGCAGACGACATTGAACATATTTTGTCAAAATATAGAAAATCTCTATAATTGAATGGATAGCCTATGACTAAAAGTGGAAAACATTGTGGTAAAAGGAGAAATTGCTCGTTTTGAGCAATTTCTTCTTTTGTCACTATGTTTTCAAAAAGCCGCCTGCTGCAGAGGCTTCAGAAAGCGTCTATATGAGGGAAAGGGTTAGCTAGATTTTCCAAAACAATTGTTTTTTTTATTTAACAACTCTACTCTATGTTTACCCTTTCCCATATACATATGGTTTCCTACGCCTCTTTAGCAATGTTTTAAACTCTATTCAACTCCGATCAATACTTTCATGTACAGAGATTTTCCATATTGTTGACAAGATGTTAAACAAAATCGTCTGCTACAGATTGTTTTCATTCAGGAAAGGTTAAACACTGATGCCATGAAGTGACTGATCAATCACAGAGTAACCCTTTCCCTCATACAATATTTCTGCAGCAGACGACTATGAACATATTTTGTAAAAAAAAAAAAATCTCTAATAGTTGAATGGATAACCTATGACTAAAAGTGGAAAACATTGGTGCAAAAGGAGAAATTGCTCGTTTTGAGCAATTTCTTGTTTTGTCACTATGTTTTCAAAAAGCCGTCTGCTGCAGAGGCTTCAGAAAACGTCTATATGAGGGAAAGGGTTAAAGAGTAAAATATTATTACTTGGTCAAAAGGCACTGATTAAAACAGTGAGTTTATCGATATAAAAGTTATAATACATAGTTATTTCTTAATAACCCACTGAATGCCTTATACTAAAATTCATAAACATACTGTCCCAACTTTGAATTCATACAATATAAGGAATCCTTCACGTTTTTCGGGTTAAAGCCTTCTGCTTTCAAGGTGGTCTTTTGTAATGTATGGGTCCCTGGAACGGGAAAAAAATTGAGATAATAACAATATCAACCCTTTCCAACATACAAGAAATATACAGCAGACCAGACTTCAAGAACTCTTTTGGGACCTGTCAGCCTGAAAGCTCATTTTCATCCATTACCTTCTTTGTTCAACAAATTATTGAATGAAAATTCATCAGTCATGATTATTGGACTGACAACATTCGCCAAGACTGGCAGACAACTATGAACAAGAGGCCCACGAGGGCCTACATGTATGCTCTACTGGCATGGATCTGGCTGGTTTTCGAAATGAACCGAGCTGTCATCAATATTTAACTACCATCTAAGTTTGGTTAAGATCATTTAGAAAATGGAGGCTCTATTGTGTTCACAAGCTGTATTATAGCAAATTTGACAATTTCAAGGGCCATAATCCAGTCATGCATAAGCGGATCTGGCTGGTTTTCGAAACGAACCAAGCTCTCATAGATATCTAACTACTATTTAAGTTTGGTGAAGATCGGATACTAAATGGAGGCTCTATTGTGTTCACAAGCTGTATTATAGAAATTTTGACAATTTCAAGGGCCCTAATCCAGTCATGAATGGGCGGATCTGTCTGGTTTGCGAAAGGAACCGAATTCTCAAAGATATCTAACTACTATGTAAGTTTGGTGAAGATCGGATATTAAATGGAGGCTCTATGAAAAATGTAGTAAATATATGTAAAATCTCTATAGATATAACTATGATTATAGCCTAGATTTGCTAACATTGAGACAACAGGTGAATTTGCTCACAATTGTCTACAAATCAGCCGTCCCGCAAGAAAACCAACATTTTGGTCCGGACTCTGTGTAAAATATCGACCCGGATCAGCTTAAGCATGCCGCACAGGCTTACCCGGACAGACACTTTTCACCTCCTGTAGATTTTCTGTTTCAGGAATCATAACTCTATACATCTATCTCCCTAGGACGGAATGTGTCGGCCCGGATTAGCCTGCGCAGGCTGATCTGGGTCGATACATTACGCAGAGACTATATTGTTGGTTTTCTCACGGGATGGCTCAAATGCTTTATGATTCCTCAGCATTTCTAGTGTTTGGTATGACCCGTCTTGGCATCCACCCGTCAAGCTCCTACACCTGGGGCGGACTGTCTACACTTTCACCACAGAGGTGGTCAATTTTCAAGTTTGTAATTTGATCATAATTGTCATTTGCTTAAAAACTTCTGAAAGTAGCTTTTCCGTTGTAACATGGCTGATTTAGCTGCCTGCTTGAGCAATCGAAACAAAATAGGTCTGGCGTATGTCTGTTATGAACGCTGTAATGCCTGGTTTAACTCAGTGAGATTGATTCGTCCTTCTGGATCTACAATGGCTGCCATTCCTGCACGACGCTCGGACCCTAACATATTTAAAGAATAAACAACATGTTACAAGCAGACAAAGTTTATTTGGCATTTCCATTAATGCCAAGCAGACATAGTTAATATGGCAGTTTCATAAATAAATGATTACGGAGTATAGAAAGTGACATTACAGGAATAGTATGCCTAGAAATATTGTAATCACATTCTAGAGCTCTAGATAAGGGGTGTTTTGCATGTTCTAAAATGCTTATTTGACCCTCAACCCTATGATGTGGGTACTCAAAAAGGTCGTCTCAGTGAGACGATTCTTTTGAGTACATACAACATAGGGTTTGCTTTAATATTAAGAGAGAAATTGTGGGGAAAAGAGCTGAATACCCCTCCTTATCTGTACCTCTGATTAAAGACTGTTCCAGTAAGAGAACAGATAACCCTTTCCCTTCTACAGATGCTTTCTGACACCTCCGCAGCAGACAACTTTTGAAAACATTATGACAAAAAGAGTAATTGCTCATAATGAGCAATAAACCCATTGCCACAATGTTTTTAACTTAATTCACTAATAACTCTTTCAAGTTGTTGCCAAGACTATTATTTTAAAGTTGTCTGCTGCTGAATTGGTTTAGAGCTACATTCACACATGATTTCACTATTTTGAATAAAGGTATTATATTTGCATTGTATTAAAAAATTAACCCTTTCTACAGCAGATGACTTTTGAAAACATTGTTAAAAAAGGAGAAGTTTGCTCATAATTGTATCTGCAGCAGAATGAGGAATTTTATCTTTTGCCACAATGTTTTCAACTCTGTTTTATGATAATGATTTCTCTTATATAGATTTTTAATATCTTCTGCTGCTGATTTGTTGTATGTGGGTCAATTATATGACTCGGACTCATTGAGAAAGTCTTGGCACAAAACAAAATTCCATGGAATTTCAAAAAGGAGGCACCTTTTATAACCAGGCCAACTTCACCAGGCAATCTCCTTATCTGATTTTTTCTATTAACAATTTCCCTTATATAGACCATTTTTGGCAGTAGAAATTAATGTGGAAAAAAGGGTAAATTTCTTGAAACAAACAGATGTTGATGAAAATACGACAAGAATGTCATCTATCTATGAATAGACAAGGTATTGTTGGAGAAATTGGCTCATGGTTCTAACCATTTCCCTCCTATAGACGATTTCTGAGGCCTCTGCAGCAGACGGGTTTTCGAAAACATAGTGACAAAAGAAGAAATTGCTCAAAACGAGCAATTTCTACTTTTGTCACAATGTTTTTCACATTTAGTCATAGGTTATCCATTCAATTATAGAGATTTTCTATTTTTTGACGAAATATGTTCAAATTCGTCTGCTGCAGAATTGGCGTATGAGGGACAGGGTTACCAACCCCCCCCCCCCCCCCCGCACCCCCACCACCCCCACCCCATCCAACATACAACAACATACAACAAATCTGCTACAGACGAATCCAAAGGAATTATTCAACAATTTGTAATCTCTCTATAAATGAAAGAAGAATTATCAAATCAAGTTGAAAGCAATGTGGCAAAAGGATAAATTGGGCATCATGATCAATTTCTCCTTTTGCCTCAATGTTGTCAAATATCGTATGCGGCATAGGTGTCAGAAAGGTTCTTCATATGGAAAAGGACACTTCATGTCGAGTGTCCTGGAATAAAAAACGAGAAGGCCATGAGGCCGTGGATCGCTCACCTGAGAATGTGCTATTTAAGACTTTTAACTCTTTTAGCGTCAATGGCAATATCATCAAGACAAAATTTCTGACAAAATTTCATGCTGCTCACGTCAAAAATGCAGCTTCCAGAGTGTTAACAAGATTGTTCTTCAATTTGGCCTAGTGACCTAGTTTTTGACCTGATATGACCCATATTCAAACCTGGCCTAGATATCATCAAGACAAACTTTCTGACAAAGTTTCAACAACGCTTAAGTTTAAAATGCGGCTTCCAGAGTGTTAACAAGATTTTCCTTAAATTTGGCCTATTGACCTTGTTTTTGACCGAACATGACCCTTATTTAAACTTAGCCTAGATATCATCAAGACATAGCAATTATACTATGGCCGCCTAATATTGTGGTCTAGAACACAGACAAAAACTACCTTACCGAGGACTAAATGAACCTTTAGACATTGAAAAATAGTTAAACAATTCTCACTTGACAGCTATTACAAGGTCGCACAATATAAGGGTGAGAATACAGACGTCCGGAACTTTAATGATCACGAAGTTAAAATGCTATACGATACATGTGATTATTATTACATTGCAATGAAACATAAATGTTATATACTTATCTAAGGTTTCTGATTGAAATAATACAGATATGCAATGTTTTACTTGTTTAGATGGATAGCAATGCCATTTAAACCAGAAGTACTTCGGTTATCGTTTATTTGATCTGACGACACTGCATAACAGGTCGTCTTGCATTGACTCTATAAACTTTCAAAACTCATTAGCACGTGCTCGGGATTTTGTCCAGTGATATCGCACGATAAAACCAGCGCTCGGTTCTATCAATCGGAAACTCAACAATCATCCCATCTATATCTCGTATGTTTATATGGGCTATCTTACATGTTTTATTCGATTTTTTAAGCGACAATTTGATTGGCTTACGCAAATGTCATTGAGCCGACCTGAATAAGGCGGTCATCCGATCTATATACGAGAGAGCGAAGTTTTGGACTTTTTTTTAATGAGATAGGACTGATTGCTTGGTGTTTTAAGCCGCTTTCCACAATGTTTTCAGTATCACGACATTACCTGGGTAAGTTACCAGTACTACTGGTCCATTTATCCTATCACCAGCCCGTCAGTCGCAATGCTAACCCCGCAGCCCTGAGCGCCAAGGAAGGCAGCAATTAATACCATTTTTAAAGTCTTTGGTATGACCCGGCCGTGAATCGAACCCACGACATCCCACACAGAAAGAAATTTGAGTGACTCGAAGAACCATCGTGATAGCAAATGTGCGGGGTCATTCGAGACATAATCAAGGCTATTCAACATGAGTGGAAGACATTCATTTTGTTACTTCTACAAACAAATATGTTTTCATGTATGAAATAGATATAATATGCGGAGCGATAAAGCATTTAATAGCAATTTAAATTCTGTTTTTGTTCATTTGATAATCTTTTGTCGTTAAAGAGTTTCCGAACTACAATATATGTATATCACCAGTAGCATTGAACACAAATGAACACGTTAATTCAATAAGTAAAAAGTATTTAAGGTTTTAACAAAAAACTCGAAATCGTTCCATTACGAGGTGTTATTAAGGTGTCTTAAAATCTTTACAATGGAGGAGCACGTGACTTAATACTCCCGCAGTTTTCTACCATTGTTTCCACGTTTTTGGGGGCGGTTGCCTCGACAACTGCCCTCAAAGTTAACAGGTATTTTTCAGAATCGTCTATTCCTTAAAATGATACGATTTACCACTCGAAAAGAAGTAGTACCGATGTTTTAAACGCTTATCTCAATACAGAAATAACTCTACTGAGCAGATACGCGCAAGCAATTGTATATATAGTTTAATTTCAGTCCTAATAAGCAGCTGAAAATAATATTAAAATATTTACTAATAATTTAATGGCTCAGTTCGGAACAGTTGCTACTGTTTGGAGTGAAGACATGCAGTTACAACTGTTAAAGTCTAAACAGATGTGTACATAACATATTTAGGTGTAATAAAGGATAAGGATATCACTACGGCATCAGAAAGGGTGAAATGTACCCATTTCTTTTAACTATTCTACTCTGAATTAGCTGATATCAATATAATGTGGTATAATGTTATCATTGGATAACTCTCTACAAACATAATTATATTAACTGGTTGCTAAATCACGCTTTCTGTTGTAGCAAGGTTCCAGTTAATTGCCTAGAATGTTTTTAAATTAGTCTGCTGCATATTCGTTGTATTTTGGAAAGGGTTAAAAATAAACTTTATTTCTTTCACTGATGCACAGCGATGGGGGCAAAATGACAACACTTTAAAGTGTTTTCTTATTTCAGGCCTCCGTACATCGTCCATTCAAAACGTCTTGAAGCAACTACATTGTTGGTGGCCCTCATAAAAAAAAAATCAACATTTTAAATGTAATCAAGAACTTGTATTGCTGCAGTATCAGAAAGGGGGAAATGTCGAAACATATTTTTCTCGAAACCCCTTTTCGAATTCCAAGATAATTTGATTTGATTCAAGCCATATTGATTAGTTGTAAAAACATGATAGCCAGTATTGATTTTGGTAGTAAAGTATTTAATTGTGAAATTCCCTTATTTGAAGTGGAAAAACATTTTTACTGTATACTGCTGCATTGCACTATTGTATAATGCAATTTTAACATAGATACAAATTATGTTGAAACCAAATACAGGAGGCCTTTGAAAGCAGCATAGGAAGTTTTCAGAATGATCTTAAATAGAGGATCTTACATGAGTGTTTATTTGTTATTGTTTTTTATGAAACGAGTCGACTGAAATAATATGACGCGAGAGTTATGTGATAAAGACATTAAAATTCAGTATATCAACAACGGTAATGTTAAATCACAGACGTCTGGTGGTTTATTTGTTAAAATTTGAACAATATCTAGCCTCTGTTACTATGCAGATCCCCTATATTACCTCTTAAATATATCTTATATGTCACTATATTATTTGCTAGATCATGACATTCTTTTATTTATCTTTTTAGATTTAAGCCTTTTACAACATTGTTTTAGTTATATCTCGGCTACAGTTCACTTATTCGTGACCCCTAGGAAAACAAACCAGTACAAGGCTAGGACATGTGCCTTGCCAATGAGCACTTTGACATAACCGACGCGCCGCGACTGGAGATCGAACACGGGTGCGCCCGGTTCTAAATCCCCACGGCGGAGATCGTGACAAAGCGCTATTATTTAAAATGTTTTTATTTTCACAATTAACAATGGAGACGCATGTAATAATTATTATCAATAACTCATTCCCCTGAGTGTTCATTATGAGCCACCCCCATCCTCTTCCCAACCAAAATTCTTAGTTGTATACTTCAGTGTAATGCAATTAAGAGAGATCGACGGAGATCGTGACAAAAGCGCTATCCTTAAATATCTTCTTAAATGTCACAAGTAACTAAAAAAGACGCAGGTAATCATTATTATCAATGACTAATTCCCTAAGTTCATTGTGAGCCACCCCCATCCTCTTCCCAGCCAATTAACTTATTCGTATAATACATTTAAAAGATACATATAAATTCGCTGGTTTGGACATAGGTTAACCCTTTCCTATTTACAACACAATTGCAGCAGACGGCTTTGAAAACATACAGGGGAAATATGGAAAAACTATAAATATAAAAGAACAATTTATTGAACATGGTTGAAAGCATTGTGCCAAAAAGGAGAAATTGCTCTCTATGAGCCATTTCTTCTGTTGTTTATTCTTTTGCACCAACGTTTTTCAAAAGTTGTCTACTGCATAGACGCCAGAAAGCGTCTGTATGTGGTAAAGTATTAAAAGCAAACTTACTTAAGGATGTACTGAACTGAGGTTTTGAAATTTAATTTTTTTTTTTTTACTTTCTTATTAAATCTTCTTATTTTGTTGTCAATTAAAACCTGTTTAGTTCATTATACCTTTTTATAATTCTTCAAAATTTAAAAAAAGTGGATAAAATTTGCTTGAGATAAAGGGCCTATTTTTTTTCATGGAGCCATCAATTTTTTCGTGAGAGGCTGTCCAGTTTGCCGTGTTTGATTAAGAAATAAAACTGGGCAAAAAAGAACATATTAAAGTCCATGTATATAAATTTTAATCTAGAACTTGTATAGTATCATATTGTTTTGAAAAAAAAGGAGAAAATATTGGAAAACTTTTTTGACATTTGAAGATATGTTTGAAAAAATTAATAAATATATATTCATATTTTAACATTTTTTTAGCCATTCAAAGAAGAAAAACTGAAATATTGGCCAATTGACATATACTTTTCTCTTATTAAAATCTGACAAATGATAGTAATTGAAATAACTAAGAGAAAGTTTCAGAAAAAGTTAAATATTACAAATATGTTTTTTCCTTATTTCAAAGTTTTGAATTGTCTATTCTTAAATCTGACAAATATGGATTTTCATTAGTGTCAAATAGTGTCTATTTTTTAGCTTTAACTACAATGTATCGCATGAACTTCCAAAGATATGAATAAAATACCTTCAGAATGAGATTAAAAACCACAAGAAGATAAACAAATTAGCATATCATCTTTCAAATATCGGCAAATTTGCGTGAAAACACATTTTTTATTTCATGGGCTGAAATAGCAAAAAAAGCTCATCATTAAGGCTTTTATAAATCCACTTTTCAGTTCAGTACAATCCTTAAATTGAATTAAAACAGTGGCGTCGAAATCGCTGCATGAGTCTGGAAGACATAGAAAGAAGATAAGAAAAAGATAAAAAAGAAAAAACATCTTGTCACTTATATCCCATGCAATGCCTAGATTCAATACAACATTCGCGCGCTTTGTAATTATGTAGTTAAGTAGTGTGAACAGTAAAACTGCATATCTGCAATATATATATATATATATTATATATACAAAAATCAGCCTACATAAGGTTATGCAGCTCAGGTTAAACGCTATGTTTCAGATGATGACGTTTGTTAACCGCGTCAAACAAGGATAACGCTTTTTAGTTGCCCCCCGAATTGAAGCATTTGATGTTATCAGCACTTTATCGAAAAATACAGACCTATTACCAATAGTTGGAGCATGGTAGAAGTTTATAAATAAGCAATCGCCCTGCTCTGTCTCATCTCTCTCTCTCTCTCCTTTCTCTGCTCTCTCTTCTCTCTCGTCTGCTCTCTCTGTCGGAGCTCTTTCTGCCACTCGAGGTCAGTCGTCTTTCCTTCTCGTCTTCCTTTCATCGTTCGCTCGTCACCTTCTCTCTCGATCCTCAGTCAACGCATCTCTCAGAGAGTCTCTCTTCTCAGTCTCCCTCTTCTCAAGATGGGCGTGTCTGGTGTTCTTCTCTCTATTCTCTCCTGCTCCATCTCCCACAGTATCTCTCTCTCTACCTCTCGCCCTCTGTCTCAGTCCCCTCTTCGGTCGTCAAGGTCTCTGCGTTCTTACGGTCGGTCTCTCTCTACCGCTCTTCCTACAATCTACAATCCTTCGGTCTCTCGATCGACTGTTAGCATCGCGTCTGCGTGCAGCTGTATGGAACGCGGACGCTGTCGGGACTCTGACTCGGAGCTATGGCTGCGATAACTCCGCGCCAGGTGACACTTAGATCAGAAGCCATCTTTGTCTGGCTCGGTCTTGCGGTCGGGTACGGGTCATCTGTCGCATCTGCTTTTCAGGCGCCTCGGGCGCTCGGGTCCGTCTCTCACCTCTCTTCAGCATCTCCCGTCCTCCCCCACGACCCTCCGACAGACCGCGCCCCGAACCGCCCCTCCCTTCCTCTCCCATCTACCGTACTCCTGGGCCTCCGTCTCATACGTCTGTTCGTCTTAGTCTAGTCTCCTCCAGTCTCTCTCTCCTCTCCTCTCTCTCCTCGAACCACTCCTCTCCTCTCTCTCGTCGCTCTGGCTCGCGTCACCCTCACTCTCTCCTCCTTCCTCCTCTCGTACTCTCTCTCTCTCTCTTCTCTCCTCTCTTCTCCGCTCTCTCATCTCTCTCTCTCTCTCTCTCTCTCTGCATCACTCTCTCTCTCTCGTCTCCTCTCCTCTCTCTCTCTCTCATCTTCTAATGTCTCTCTCGTCTCTTCGTCATATCCTCTTCTCTCTTCTCTTCTCTCTCTCTCTCTTCCTTCTCTCTCTCTCCATTTGCGTGTGTATATATATGGTGTGTTTATGTACATTTTCATATAAAATCTGAATTTAAACTTAATTAATTACTATTTTTCAACTATTTCATTGTCCTTAAACCAATTTGCTCATGATAAGACCATTGTTTTCGATTTTTCGCTTTTTACATGTGAAGCTATAGTGGTCCTTTGGTCACATTGCATAACTCAGGGTGAGAGAACAGGGGACATCATGGCTTATCATAAGCAATTTCTTTTTTTGTCACAATGTATTTCAAAAGTCGTCTGCTACAGAGGACTGTGAGTGGCACAGGGTTCATTTTCTAAAGGATCTTGAAAATAATTGAAGTTAGAACAATGTATTCTAAGTGTATCCATCGTGATATCAAAAGTGTTTGTTCTATTCATTTATTTTCCTGAACTCCTCATGAATATAAACCTTTTTCACATACAAACGCGTTCCAGATAACTTTTGTAAAACATTGTGACGAAAGGAGAAATTGTCTCAAAAACAAGGAATTTCTCCTTTTGCCACAATGTTTTCCAACTTTTTCAGTAATTATTCCTAAAATATTATAGACATTTGCAATATGTTTAAGTAGACATTTTCAAAAGCTTTCTGCTGCAGATGTGTTGTATGTGGGAAAGGGTGTAACCTTTGCCTAAATGTATTTTTACTATTTTTCTACTGGTAGATGCATATTGACACATCTGTGATAGATAACAGATGCATATTGGATCACATCTGTGATAGATAACAGATGCATATTGACACATCTGTGATAGATAACAGTTGAAAACATTTCTAGCAAAAGGTGAAAATTTATGGAATAGGCAAAAACAGAGGCTGCAAGGAGATGTTAACTATGTTTAAACCATGTGTAATGTATAGTGCAACCATTGTTAATGCTTGTTTCCCCTTTGAAAGTCGAAGCTCGAATTCGAATGATGTCACAACTTTCCCTTTGCTGACACCTCTAACACAATAGCTAAACTTAAAGTTGTTGTGATGGTTCAAACTCGATGTAATATATAGAGAACTCTCGCAAATTAGTCTCAACTAATGGTAGCTGTCCTATTTACAATATAATTCACAGGAATAGTCTTGTACAGGAATAGTCTTGTAATTAATAGGTAGAACCACATTAATTCAGAGCAATTACTTTTTTTGTCACAATGTATTCAAAGGTCTTTTACTGCGAATCGTCAGAAAACTTCTACATACTGTAGCAGATGATTTAATAAGTAACAAGAGGTCTCTGACAGCATTTACAACATCACCATTATCACCAATGTTTTTGACACTATTATCTTTTTGGACATTTTTTGTGATAACGAAGACTTTTAACTAAAGGTCACCGTGACCTTGCCGGTGTTTTACCTCAAAATGACTAGAAGTCGTCTATTGATGAAGACAAAGCTGCAAACCAACTTGAAGTTCACTAGGCTAAAACCGGTCTTTTAGACATGTTTTGTGCGATACACATTCTTCGAATTGGGCAAGGGGTATAAAAATCAAATATCTAACCATGTAGCGCAGAAGGATCACATAACTAATTCAGATCTGAATAAGTGTTGAAAACGAAACAAGGAACCAAATTCATGAATACATACAAGGAAAGTTAATTGGTTTCGAAACGATTTAACAATTTCAGCGCCGAATTCCCTAAAGTAGACTCTTTCATGTTCACCGAATCGGGCAACGCATTTTTCTTTCATGTAATAAGAGTTTGATTATTTAAATAACTAAAGAGCAAACAGTGCATATTTCAGATGAGACAGCTCGTTACGGAGCGGACTCACCTGAAGCTGTACTGTTTGAATAAAACCTCAATATTGCCCATTGGTGCTGAAAGGGTTAAACTGTGTGTCAAACGACAGTGTGTAGCGTATTAGTTGGTTAAAGTTATCGCAGTGAAACGGCTTGATTTGAAAAAAACAATCATGGTGAGAAATCAGCGAATTTAAAATGTCATATGCCTGTTTGGTTTTATTTATAGTGAGTTTCCATATTGACTTCAATGTTTTCAAAGTCCATCTGCTACGGATAAGTTGTATATGTGAGAGGGTTAAATACCAATCCGGGAAGTTTGAATCCGGTTGCCTTACTTGGAATAGGATGTTGACCTCCGTCATCCCAATCAAGTAAAAGGATATTCTACTACAGCAACAGCTATATATATGAGATAAATTGTGTTTGTAAATATGCCACCTATATGTGGTCAACGTAAATTATAGACGATAATATCCAGATCAGATAATGGTGCGTGCATATATTGGTTCGAATTGTTTATCATTTCAAATGTATGTCATGTGGATTTGCTCTTCTACGTAAGTTGATATTTATAAACAGTTTTAACTTAGTATTGAAAATGATCTGTCAGAGTAATGCGTCAGCGATATTGTGTTGTTACTACATCTGACATTGCAATTATACTCTGGCCGCCCTAGCTCATGGTACTAAAGCACAGACAAAAAACTACCCTGCCGAGGACTAAATGAATTTTTAGAAACATTGGAAAATAGTTAAACACTTCTCACTTGACAGCTATTACAAAGTCGCACAATATAAGGGTGAGAATACAGCAATCTGGAGCTTTTAATGAATCACGAAGTTTAAAAATGCTCTACGACACATGTGATTATTATTACATTGCATCGAAAAAGATACTTTATATACTTGTCTAAGGTTTCTGATTGAAATAATACAGATATTGCCAATGTTTTACTTGTTTAGATGGATAGCAATGTCATTTTAAACCCAGAAGTACTTCGGTTATCGTTTATTTGATCTGACGACAACCGCATAACAGGTCGTCTCGCATTGACTCTATAAACTTTCAAAAACTCATTAGCACGTGCTCGGGATTTTGTCCAGTAATATCAGCACGATAAAACCAGCGCTCGGTTCTATCAATTGGAAAATCATCAATCATCCTATCTATATCTCGTATGTTTATATGGGTTATCTTACTTGTTTTATACGATTTTTTTAAGCGACAATTTGATTGGCTTACGCCAATTGTCATTGTGAGCCGACCTGAATAAGGCGGTAATCAGATCTATATACGAGAGAGAGAAGTTTTGGTCTATTTGTTAATGATATTGGACTGATTGCTCAGTGTTTAAACCCTCAGCTTTCAACAATGTGTTCAGTATCACGACATTACCTGAGTAAGTTACCAGTTACTACTGGTCCATTTATCCTATCACCAGCCCGTCAGTCGCAATGCTAACCACCCCGCAGCCCTGAGCGCCAAGGAAGGCAGCAATTAATACCATTTCTTTAAAGTCTTTGGTATGAACCCGGCCGTGGATACGAACCCACCGACCCTCCGCAACCCGAATGAAATTGGATTGACTCGAAGAATCATTCGTAATAGCAAATGTGCGGGGTCTCATTCGAGACATAATCAAGGCTATTCAACATGAGTGGAAAACAATGTCATTTTTGTTACTTCTACAAACAAATATATTTTTATGTATAAAATAGATTATACACATGCGCAGCGATAAAGAATGTAATAGGAATTTAAATGCTGTTTTTT
>JASEVX010000013.1:382278-464265 GCA_031761405.1 Serripes groenlandicus | reverse complement strand
AGTTAAGAAATGAATTACAGTTTCGAAGATGAAAGTGTACGTTGTTTTCAATGTCCATAGCATATTGCTCATTGTGAGCAATTACATTTTTGTCACAATGTATTCAAAGGTCGTTTCTACATATGTAGCAGATGATTTAGTAAGTAATTGGCGATTTAATAAGTAACAAGAGGTCTCTGACAGCATCTACAACATCACCATTATCACCATTGTTTTTGACACTATCATCGTTTTGGACATTTTTGTGGTAACGAAGAGTCTTTAAGTAAAGGTCAACGTGACTTGCCGGTATTACCTCCAAATGACTAGAAGTCGTCTATTGATGATTACAAAGCTGCGAACCAACTTTGAAGTTCCTAGGCTAAACCGGTCTTTAGACATGTTTGATGCGATACACATTCTTCGAATTGGGCAAGGGGCATAACAATCAAATATGTAACCAAGTAGCGCAGAAGGATCACATAACTAATTTCAGATCTGAATAAGTGTTGGAAACGGAACAAGGAACCAAATGCACATAGTGGTTTAAGTAATACATACAAGTAAAGTTAATTGGGATCAAAACAAATTAACAATTTCAGCGCCGAATTCCCTAAAGTAGACTCTTCCATGTTCACAATCGGGCAACTGCATTTTTCTTTCATGTAATAAGAGTTTTGATTATTTAAATAACTAAAGAGCAAACAATGAAGATTTCAGATGGGACAGCTCGTTACGAGCGGACTCACCTGAATCTGTACTGTTTGAATAAAACCTCAATATTGCCTTTGGTGCTGAAAGGGTTAAACTGTGTGTCAAACGACAGGGTGTAGCGTATTAGTTGGTTTAAGATATCGCAGTTAAACGGGTTGATATGAAGAACAATCATGGTGTTTCCATATTTTGACTCAATGTTTTCAAAGTCATCTGCTACAGATAGGTTGTATAAGGGAGAGGGTAAAATAGCAATCCGGGATGCTTTACTTGGAATAGGATGTTGACCTCCGTCATCTCTTTAAAACAAAAGGAGATTCTACTACAGCAACAGCTATATATATGAGATAAATTGTGTTAAATTATAGACGATAATATCCAGATCAGAGAAAGGTGCGTGCATATATTAGTTCGATTTGTTTATCATTTCAAATGATATGTCATGTGGGATTTGTTCTTCTACGTAAGTTGATATTTATAAACAATTTTACTTAGTATTGAAAATGATCTGTCAGAGTAATCGTCAGCGATATTGTGTTGTTACTACATCTGACATAGCAATTATACTCTGGCCGCCTAAGCTCGTGGTCTAGAGCACAGACAAAAACTACCCTGCCGAGGACTAAATGAATCTTTAGACATTGGAAAATAGTTAAACACTTCTCACTTGACAGCTATTACAAAGTCGCACACTATAAGGGTGAGAATACAGACTTCTGGAACTTTTAATGATCACGAAGTTAAAATGCTATACTATACATGTGATTATTATTACATTGCAAAGAAACAGAAACTTTATATACTTATCTAAGGTTTCTGATTGAAATATTACAGATTTGCAACGTTGAGATAGATAGCAATGTCATGTAAACCAAGATTACTTCGGTTATCGTTTATTTGATCTGACGACACCACATAACAGGTCGTCTCGCATTGACTCTATAAACTTTCAAAACTCATTAGCACGTGCTCGGGATTTTGTCCATTGATATCGCACGATAAAACCAGCGCTCGGTTCTATCAATCGTAAAACTCAACAATCACACCATCTATATCTGGTATGTTTATATGGGCTATCTTACATGTTTTATACGATTTTGTAAGCGACAATTTGATAGGCTTACGCAAATGTCATTTTGAGCCGACCTGAATAATGCGGTCATCAGATCTATATACGAGAGAACGAAGTTTTGGTCTATTTTTAATGAGATTGGACTGATTGCTTGGTGTTTTAAGCCGCTTAGAGCAATGTTTTCAGTATCACGGCATTACACCTCCCGCACCCGAATGAAATTGGAGTGACTCAAAGAACCATCGTGATAGCAAATATGCGGGATCATTCCCGACATAATCAAGGCTATTCAACATGAGAGGAAGACAGTCATTTTGTTACTTCTACAAACAAATATGTTTTCATGTATAAAATAGATATAACATGCATTTAATAGCAATTTAAATTCTGTTTTAGTTCATTTGATAATATTTTGTCGTTAAAGAGCTTCCGAACAACAATATATATCAGCAGTAACATTGAATACATCATGAACACATTAATTTAATAAGTATTTAAGGTTTTTACAAATAACTCAAAATCGTTTTATTACACGGCGCACGGGCGCCGTGTTTCTAAAGGTGTCTTAAAATCTTTACAATGGAGAAGCACGTGACTTAATTCTCCCACAGTTTTCTGCCATTGTTTCTACGGAAGTGGAACCAATCTTCAAGTAAGTGAAAACTGTTATAAAAGGTTATTCGGACTTAATTCGGCTGAGTGGCCCGGTGGACTAGAAGTTCACACGCTAGACTGTCAATCCAGAAATCGGGTGTTGAAATCCCGGTCCAGGTTCTGGATTTGTATGGGGTGCTTTAAGTGTCTCCCATTCAACTAGAGGTCAAGTACTGGCATTTTCCAGGAAAAACTGCATCGCTTGATCCAAGGGATAACGCCCCCGGCCTATCTTGTATTTAACTGTAGTCTCTTGAACTTATCTGCACCTGTCAGATAAAGGTACAATGATAATTTACACTCCCAAGCGGGCATATAGAAGCTAAAACTGGTCTCCTTAATTACATTTCATTACAAGGCCGATACTGAAATAGACACACGGTATTGAACGCCGGTCGCGATCAAACCGAAATACATGTGAAAATACCAAAACTGCCCTCAAACTTAACAGGTATTTTTTAGAATCGTGTATTCCTTAAAATGATACGATTTACCAGTCGAAAAGTAGTACCGATGTTTTCAACGCTTATCTCAATAGAGAAATAATTCGCCTGAGCAGATACGAGCAAGCAATTGTATATATAGTTTAATTTCAGTGCTAATAAGCAGCTGAAAATAATATTAAAATATTTAATAATAATTTGATGGCTCAGTTCGAAACAGTTGTTACTGTTTGGTGTGAAGATATGCAGTTACAACTGTTTAAATCTAAAAAAATGTGTAAATATCATATTTAGGTGTAATAAAGGATAAGGATATCACTACGTAACGGTGATCCTGATTCGGCTGAAAATGGAAGCCTAATAATCGAACTCTTTGACCTCCTGACATGCTTATCCGAGACAATCTTTCAGTAACAGTGATCCTGATTCGGCTTAAAATGAAAGCTTAATCGTAGTTTGTGACCTCCTCATATGCCTATCAGAGACAGTCTGTACGTTACATGTACGATGATCCTTATTCGACTTACAATGAAAACTTAATCGTAGTATGTGACCTCTTCATGTAGCTATCAAAAACAATCCGTACGTAACGGGGATCCTTATTCAACTTACAATGGAAGCTTAATCCTAGTTTGTGACCTCCTCATATGCCTATCAGAGACAGTCTGTACGTTACGGTGATCCTGATTCGACTTACAATGGAAGCTTAATCATTGTATGTGACCTCCTCATATGCCTATCGGAGACAATCCGTACGTTACGGTGATCCTTATTCGACTTACAATGGAAGCTTTATCGTTGTATGTGACTTCCACATATGTCTATCAGAGACAATCTGTACGTAAAGGCGATCCTGATTCGACTAAAATTGGCAGCTTAATCGTAGTATGTGAGCTCCTCACATGCCTATCAGAGACATTCTGTACGTAACGGTGATAATGATTCGACTTATAATGGAAGCTTAATCGTAGCATGTGACCTCCTCACATGCCTATCAGAGATAATTTGTACGTAACGGTGATAATGATTCGACTTATAATGGAAGCTTAATCCTAGTTTGTGACCTCCTCATATGCCTATCAGAGACAGTCTGTACGTTACGGTGATCCTGATTCGACTTACAATGGAAGCTTAATCATTGTATGTGACCTCCTCATATGCCTATCGGAGACAATCCGTACGTTACGGTGATCCTTATTCGACTTACAATGGAAGCTTTATCGTTGTATGTGACTTCCACATATGTCTATCAGAGACAATCTGTACGTAACGGTGATCCTTATTCGACTTACAATGGAAGCTTAATCATTGTATGTGACCTCCTCATATGCCTATCGGAGACAATCCGTACGTTACGGTGATCCTTATTCGACTTACAATGGAAGCTTTATCGTTGTATGTGACTTCCACATATGTCTATCAGAGACAATCTGTACGTAAAGGCGATCCTGATTCGACTAAAATTGGCAGCTTAATCGTAGTATGTGAGCTCCTCACATGCCTATCAGAGACATTCTGTACGTAACGGTGATAATGATTCGACTTATAATGGAAGCTTAATCGTAGCATGTGACCTCCTCACATGCCTATCAGAGATAATTTGTACGTAACGGTGATAATGATTCGACTTATAATGGAAGCTTAATCGTAGTATGTGACCTCCTCACATGCCTATCAGAGACAATATGCACGTAACGGCGTTCCTGATTCGACTTAAAGTCGAAACATAATCGGAGTTCCCCTGTTGGCGTGCATGTGTACTTTTGACCCTCTCTGTTAATTTATTACACTTTCACTTAAAGAGGTTTTCGATATTTGTGCCGAGAAGTTTTCAAAGTGTTTTATGAATATTATGAAATCCATACCAACTGTATCTTTAAGGATGCTGATTATAAATTTGATATCCACATGTTTCTTCTCTTTTAAGATTTTACATTCGGTGTTACAATACATTTAGTTCAAGGCGACAACGTTACCCTGTCTTGTGATTTTAGTGCGAGCGAATATCCTAAATGGTTGGGTTTGCCGAAATCTTTTTCGTACATTTTTCTCAGTTATTCAGGAATACTGGATTTAATTTACTCCAACAAACTGAGTTGGGACCCGGTGAACAACAAGACAGTGGCGGGTACATCTGTTTTGCTGGAGGCAAACATAGAGAGATGCACCAGGTGAACGTACTTAGTAAGTATTGATCCCCTGGATGTACATCTTAAACGAAATCCGCATAACGTTAAACTTGAATATAAATTGTTCATATTCTAACAAAGCTCTTTCTGACGCCTCTGTCGTAGAGACATTTTAAAAACATTGTGACAAAAGCAGACAATTGCTCATAATGAGCAATTTCTCTCTTTTGCTACAGTGTTTACATCTCTTTTTCATTTTAAGAGGTTTTCGATATTTGTGCCCAGTGTTTTAAGAATATTATGAAATACATACCAACTGTATCTTTAAGGATGCTCATTATAACTTTGATATCCAGATATTTCTTCTCTTTTAAGATTTTACAATCGGTGATATACATGTAGTTCAAGAAGGCGACAACGTTACCCTGTCTTGTGGTTCTAGTGTGAGCGAGTATCCTAAATGGTTTATTAGTCCTGCGATATATGAAGGCGATTCAATTGATATTGGAGATAAATCCAACAGATTCAGTTGGGACCCGGTGAACAACAAGAGCCTGATTGTTCATGACGTGACAAAGAATGACAGTGCCTTGTACTTTTGTGTTTATGAAAACTCCGGTATTATTGAGGCACACCGTGTTTACGTATTTGGTAAGTAGAAGGGAAGCCATGGAGGCAATCTTAATCGGAATCCCATACACGTTAAACTTGAATATTATAACAAAGTTCTTTCCGACGAACATTTTCTCTCTTTTGCCAGTGTGTTTTCAACTCTTTTGAGTAACTATATTTTCATTTCAAACGGTTTTCCTTATTTGTGCCTAGAAGTTTTCAAAGTGTTTTCAACTACATATAAAGCACCTACCAACTGAATCATTAAGGATGCTGATTATAAATTTGATATCCAGATATTTCTTCTCTTTTAACATTTTGCACTCGGTGTTATACATGTAGTTCAAGGAGGCGACAACGTTTCCCTGTCTTGTGTTACTAGTGTGATCGAATATCCTGGATGGATGGGTCCTGCGATATCTGTTTCGTCCATTTTTCTCAGTGATTCGGGAATACCGTATTTAAACTCCAACAGACTGAGTTGAGACCCGGTGAACAACAAGAGCTTGATTGCTCATAACGTGACAAAGGATGACAGTGGCAGGTAATTGTGTTTTGCTTGAGACGGCGGTAAAGAGAATGAACACCATGTGTTCGTAATTAGTAAAGTATGGAATCCCTGGATGTACATCGTAAACGAAATCCGCATAACGTTAAACTTGAATATAAATTGTTTATATTCTAACAAAGCTGTTTCTGACGCCTCTGTCGTAGAGACATTTTAAAAACATCGTGGCAAAAGCAGACAATTGCTCATAATGAGCAATTTCTCTCTTTTGCTACAGTGTTTACATCTCTTTTTCATTTTAAGAGGTTTTCGATATTTGTGCCCAGAAGTTTTCAAAGTGTTTTAAGAATATTATGAAATCCATACCAACTGTATCTTTAAGGATGCTGATTATAACTTTGATATCCAGATGTTTCTTCTCTTTTAAGATTTTACACTCGGTGACATACATGTAGTTCAAGAAGGCGACAATGTTACCCTGTCTTGTGGTTCTAGTGCGATCGAATATCCTAAATGGAGGGGTCCTCCGAAATATGCTTTGTACAATGCTATCGGTGGTTCAGGTTATCATGGAGGTAAATCCAACAGACTGAGTTGGGACCCGGTGAACAACAAGAGCCTGATTGTTCATGACGTGACAAAGGATGATAATGGCGTGTACGTTTGTTTTGAACAATACAGAGTTATTGAGGGACACCATGTTTACGTATTTGGTAAGTAAGGGAAGCCCTAAAGGCACATGTTAATCGGAATCCCATACACGTTAATTTTGAATATTCTAACAAAGTTCTTTCTGACGAACAATTTCTCTCCCTTTGCCAGTGTGTTTTCAACTCTTTTGGGTAACTACATTTTCATTTCAAGAGGTTTTCCCTATTTGTGCCCAAAAGTTTTCTATTTAACTTTGATATCCAGATATTTTTTCTCTTTTAAAATGTTGCACTCGGTGTTATACATGTAGTTCAAGGAGGCGGCAACGTTACCCTGTCTTGTGGTACTATCCTGATTGCATGTGTCCTTCGAATTATGCTTTCTACGATATTCTCGGTGGTTTAAGAATAAAGGATGATATTAGAAAGAAATCCAACAGACTGAGTTGGGACCCGTCGAACAACAAGAGCTTGATAGTTCATAACGTAATTAAGAATGACAGAATAGTATACTTGTGGCATGATCTAGTCGGCTTTGTGAGTCACAATAATCCGTAATCGGTAAGTATGGAAGCCATGGATGTTCATATAAAACAAAATCCCCCAAACGTTAAACTTGAATCTAAATTGTTCAAATTATTAAAAAGCTCTAGATTTGGGATGTTTTGCATTTTAATAAATCTTGACTTCAAAAACCCATGTTGTGGGTACTCTCAGTTAGACGATTAATTTGATTATCCACAACATAAGATTTTGTTGAATAATAAGAGATAAATTGTGGGGGAAAGACCAGTTTAATCCTCCTTTAAAGATAAAATATTTGTATATTATGTCTGCCAAAGGGAAGAAAGTCAGCAAAACACTTTATATCTATAAAACTCTTTAATTATCAAATGTTTGATCATTGGTCTTTATCAAGAAATATTATATATTCTTAACCACATACATCATGACTTTCTCCTTGGAAACAATGAACTAGGTTAATCGCAGTTTGCTAATGCAAGTGTAAGTTATTATTCAGTATATATACCGTTTATATATCGAACGTTGATTTGTATCTGTACTGTGACCAAACCAAAACAGATCTCGTATTTTTAACACAGTGGTCAATCAGCTCACTGACTCGGGGTTCGCTCGTTCGTTTGAATCCCAAATGAGACATAGTTGTCCTTACAGTTTTCATCCTTTTACTCATCAACTCATTGAAATGTCAAGAATATAAAAATGATATTATTAAAATAATAGGCCTATAAATAAAATTGATCAAACAATTCTGGAATTCAACTAATAATAGGATGCATCGATATAATATATTCATAAAGGACAGAGAATGCTCGTCACAAGATCAGCAATATTACATAAATAAACGAATAATGGTATATGTTGTTAAATGTATTTAATTATTATGTACATTCATATAACTCTAAAAACAACTTAGAAGAAGTCAATCTATGGTCTGGTATAAAACATATGCATCAAATGATTAACAATATTTTCTTTAAACCATGTCCATGACGATTAAGACAAATTCGATATAATTCCCTATAGCTCTAAATGAGGGGCGTTTTGCTTGTTCTAAAATCCTTATTTGATCTCCAAAACCTATGTTGTGGGTACCAAAAAGAATCATCTCACTGACATAAGTTTCATTGAGTACTAACAGATGTATCAGGTGGCATTGTCAAGTGACCTTCCCGCTAGACCATGCGTGTTTTGGCGCAGGATTTTGAAAAGCCAAGGTGATACGTATTATTATTTTTAAAAGAAATTACCTACACTTAACAAAGGTAGAATCCTACTTTTTAAAACTTCTTTCAACAATTGTTCAGTTTATTGCACATTGTTTCTAGGGTAAGTTACTAATACTACTGTTCATTTATCCTGACACCTGCGAATCAGTCGTTGTGCCAAAATAACAATGTTGAGTGTCAATAAGGTAAATCAATTCATACCATTTTAAAAAAAGTATGTTGTAAGACCCCGCCGGGGCTTGAACTCACGACGTCCCGCACACGAGGTGATCGCTCTACCACTACATCACCGAAACAAGACACTTTACTTAACACTTAAAAAGAATGTTCTGGTAGTGTCCATCGAAGATATAATAGAAGCATCCAGATACACGAAGTTTATGCATGCTGTTTTATGTCGATCTTATTTCACTTATTTATTCAGTTAGACCTGCAAAACCGGAACTATCCAATACAGAAATCTTAGATGATGGCACTGAAATCATTAGAGGAACAATGGAACAACTGTTTAAGCTTACATGTACATCCTCTGGAGGATTCCCTAAACCTAACCTAGAATGGTTACGAGACAACAACCAAACACAAAGTTTAAGCTCCAATGAGACGTATGAAATAGATGTCGATGGTAACTTCATTGTTGAACAGACATATACATTCACACCGACTAGACTAGACGATGGGGCCTTGTATTTGTGCCAATCCTCCTTTGATTCTCCACAACAGTTTTATCAAACAGATAAAGTTAAACTATTTTTAAATCGTAAGTAACCTTTCAACGTGAGTATGTCCATGTAAATGGTAATTGATCATAGCTTGAGACTGTGAATATACTATTTATACGTTAAACTTGAATCCAAATTGTTCATATTCTTACAAAGCTCTAGATTGGGGATGTTCTGTAATCCTTATGATTTACAAACTTTATAGTGTGGGTACTCTCAGTGAGACGATTATTTTGAGGACCAACACTAAAAGGTTGTGTTGAGGAGAGAGATAATGAGACGTATTACGTAACAGAGCTGTGTGATCTAAAGTCGGACAGACGATGCAAAAAACAATATATTATATACATGTATATTTTCCGGGATTAAAATTCCGTACTTGACTAGGTCAATAACGGTACCGAATATGATAATGGTGCGTCACTGAAGTATGATGTGACATCATTGAACTATGATTTCATTTCATTAGAAATACTGCAGTGGGGCATCATTCACACGCCTTTAATGAATACTATTGTATGTGTACAGTTTGTAGTTTCGTCATTGTAAAAATAGAAATGTTCATATTTTGTTTTATGTGTCTAGGTATATAATAAAAGGAAAAGTATTTTGCAGTAGCGATAACTGGCTTCGTAGTGTCTCCTCGGATCAGAGAAAAATTGACATCTCTCTCGACATTCGGTCTAGCGAAATATCAATTTTGACACGCGCCTCGTAGGACAAAACAAAGCCAGGTATCGCAACAGAATATTCCCTATATCACACAGTCCGTTATATTTTGTAGTAAAACCAATGTCGCTGTCGATTACGACACATACTGTGGTAGAAGGAATTTCAGGAAAGGCTGCAGTGTGCTCGGCAAGTCAATACAGACCAAACACTGCTGTAGTGTGGTTACAGATAGATGATGATAATATCAGTAGCGTTCCAGACATAAGACTCACACAGAATGTTACAACTCACACGTTCACCATCGTGGCACTGTTTAACCTGATATTAAATCGAGAAAATAATGGTCAAAGAGTGTCGTGTCTTATAGCACATGATACTCTACATACGCCACAGATTGCCGCTGGTACCATACAAGTTTACTGTAAGTTTATTGTTATGTTATGTTTCATGCCGTTGTTCATTACAATTCTATATTGCCTGTTTTGATTACTAGTATGAAATGCCACTGTAAAACATATGGTCAAACACTGTACTTTCATGTACAAAGAGGTGTTCCGTTATTGTTGAATAAGAGTATTATGCTGATATTAAAACGGATACACGTCTAGCGCTGGACGGGTCAGTAATTTCAAACAGAGTCTCGGTCTATTTTGTTTAGAAATAAACTGCCAAAACTCATACGGACAGGATGTGTATATTTTGAACAAGAAGGCCAAATGTCTCTTTATTTTAAACAAGAAGGCCAAGATGTGCATTTATTGCTAACCTGGCTACCATAGTCTATAATAAAATGTTATCAAGAGCAAAATGGGTAAATTTTGACGTATGAATTAGACATTTTATATGCTACGATCTAGATGATATTCAGCATGTAAATTTAGTCGTGAAAGGACAAGTTTAGTCTTCAAACCATTTGGTTTACCGTTTGCTTAACATTGACTGCAACTATAAAGTGTCATACAAGCTGAAGTTTCTTAATTATTACCAAAAACTTTTTTTAATCTGCTCTAACTAGATCAATTAGATAAACGAAAAACATAGATGCTGAAATCTAACAGATATTAACTTAAGTGTTAATGCATCTTGTTATAAGTTAAGTGTGACACAAACTTTGGAAGGAGAGAGGGATGTCTATTCTCCTTCCAGTTAAGCAGAAGTATGATAACAAAAACGGGATATATAAACAAAAAATGCAAAGTAATTTTAATAAGTTTAAAGATATTTATTATCAAAATTGAGCATTTATAAAATTAAAAGAAAAAATTCACATGTATAGTTAACATATAGCAAGAATACAATGGTCTGAATGAACAACTGTATGGGGAGGAACGTTTTAAGTATTGAAATACAACAGAAATAACTATGAGAAAACATCCCCCGAATTTTGTTCTGAGCTTTGATGAATCGAGTCGTCATAACAGTAAAACAAACAATTAAACAAGCGTAGCATAGTGAACTCCGTAAACCAACTTATAAAAAAAGCGTAGCCTAGGAAGTTGGGGAACAGTTATTAAATACAATTTAAATGTGTCTAAAGTTTTGTAATAACGGTAGAAGATTTACATATTTTGTATCTTGTTGTTTCTTAAATCAGTTAATACAATTTATTCATTCATAAAGGTTGTTTTTTCAAACATATTACAGAGTTTTTCTTTACAATAATATTTGTTGGTTGCTCCCTTTTCGATTACGTCACCCACTGGTACTTGGAAAAGACTTCAATGATCACCTGAACAACTTGGCTGAAACATTGAGGAGATTCCGTCAGTATGGGCTCGAGTTGAAACCTAAGAAATGCATATTCTTCCAGAAGAAAGTAGAATTCCTCGGAAGAATGGTAAGCAGCTACGAAATGGCCATGTCAGATCGAGATGTTAAAGTGGTTAAAGAATGGCCAAAACCAACCTGTTCCAAAGATGTGGAAAGATTCATGGGGTTAACTAACTATCACAGAGGGTTTATCAAGGGTTTTTCCGAACTAGCTGAACCATTATACCGGGTGATAGGAAAGAATAAGTACTGCTGGGACGATGACCAAGAGAATTCCTTTGGTTTGTTGAAGACGAGTTTATTGGAACCTCCAGTACTAGCCCTACCAAATCAAAAGGACCCATTTATTTTGGATACGGATGCGTCTGATGTAGCTATTGGAGCAGAACTCATCCAAGTACAGAATGGTGAAGAAAAAGTTATTGCCTACGGAAGTTATGCGTTAACGAAAGAACAGAGACGTTACTGTACAACAAGGAAGGAGCTATTGGCTGTAGTTCGTTTCACTAGACAGTATCGACACTATTTGTTAGGCCAACCATTCTTAGTGAGAACAGATCATTCCAGTCTCACTGGTTACTGCGATTCAAAGAACCCCAAGGTCAGTTAGCAAGATGGATGGAGGAGTTGTCACAGTACAACATGGTCCTGAAACATCGAGCTGGTGCGAAACACGGGAATGCAGATGCTCTATCAAAGAGGCCGGCTCCTGGAGTTAAATGTAGAGCCTGTGAACGCGTAGAAGACTTTGCCTTGTGGGGGATGTGACTATTGTAAACGAGTAAACTGCCAATGGGGAAACTTCACGAGAGAGGTTGATGATGTCAGGCCGTTGGTGTTGCCGATGTCTGACGAGACGGATGGCTTTAATGTAAATCCAGAACCTGATCACGCCACTGCTCTACGTTTGGAATTCTCAGAGGGGTCCGAAAGGTTACAAGAAATCACCGGCAGTAAACAAACAATAACAAATGATTGTACAGCACAAATGGTTGGTAATGAGGGAGGAACAGGGATGGAAATAACAGATTTGACAAATTTGGTATACCCATGGGAAATGGGTACATGTGGCTGCAACAATGAGATCGACTATCGCATCACTATTGAATGCCAAGATAAAGAGATGCATGTTCTGATGCAAATGGTTTCCGAACAATCAAACATCTTGAGGGTTAGTGCAGAATTAAAACAGTCTCATTGGGGTTTCAAGACAGAAGAAGTCGCTAAAGAGCAGTCAGAAGATGATGATTTGGACATCATTCTGAAGTGGTTGAACAATAAAGAGCTACCATCAGAGAAGGAACTATTCCTTGCCAGTCCTGCAACAAAAGCATATTGGCTTAACAAGGAGATGTTTAAGATGATTGATGGAGTATTGTTCAGGACCAAAGATCAGTTGGACGACACCGTGTTAGTTATGCCTAGCAGTCTGAAAGAGAAAGCTCTTTTGGTGAACCATGGTTTACCATCAGCAGGGCACCAAGGAATCGCACGGACAAAGGCAATAATTAAAGACAAATTCTACTGGCACGGATTGGGACAGGACGTTATGAAGTACGTCACAACGTGGGACATCTGTAACAGAAACAAAAAGTCAGATCGTCGTGGTAAAAGGGCCATGCAGGAATAGCAAGCGAGTGCGCCAATGGAAAGGGTCCACATAGATTTCCTCGGACCGTTACCAAAAACTCCGACAGGACATGAACATGTGTTGATGATGGTGGACCAATTCTCAAAATGGGTTGAGTGTATCCCTCTACCAAATCAAACAGCTGAAGTTACCGCGAAAGCAGCCGTAGATCAGTTCTTTGCACGATTTGGGTACCCATTGCAGATATTCAGTGACCAGGGGCGGAATTTTGATTCAAAATTGTTTGGGGCTTTATGTCAAACATTCCAGATACATAAAGCAAGAACAACCCATTACAGACCTTCAGCTAATGGTCATGTTGAGCGTTTTAACCGGACACTGATGGATGCCGTTAGATGTTTTATTGGAAAGTCCCAAAACCAATGGGACCTTTATTTACAGCAAATAGCGGTGGCATTGAGAGCTGCCGTCAATAGAAGTACCGGTTATACCCCAAATATGTTGATGCTTGGGCGTGATGTTAACACTCCAGCTGACCTAATGTTTCCACAACAAGAGAAACAACCTGAAGATACAGACAATTATGTGGTTAAGTTGATTTCAAACATGAAGACTGCTCATAATACCGCAAGGGCAACTCTAAAGACATCCTTACAGCGTATGCAGAAAAGTTATGATGTAAGGATTCTGGAAAGAACATACAAGAAAGGCGACATAGTCTACATTCTAGATTCTGCAGTCCTCAAAGGGAAGTGCAGGAAGTTATGTTCACCATGGAAAGGCCCTGCAGTTATTGTGAAGCCGCTATCAGCAAGTCTTTTTAGAATTAAATTAAGAAATTCCCTGTTTGTGGTCAACCATGACCGAATCAAACCCTGTATAGATAGGCAAGTACCACCCTGGATACAAGCTTGGCTCAGAGACCCAAAACCACTAGATGATCATGATGGAGATAAAGAAGAATACTGTATGTGTCAACAGCCTTGGCAGGGACGCTTCATGATCCAATGCGACTACTGTGAAGAATGGTACCATGGATCCTGTGTTGATGTGACAGCAACAGATGCTTTAGACATTGACAAGTTCAAGTGTGGGCCCTGCAAGAGGAAATAAAGGCAGTAACATACATATGTTTTCTTTTTAATCTTTTTCAGTATGACGACCAAATATATTTCCATACAAGATATCCAGATGTCAACAGGGGAGCAAAGACTAGTGCCTGCTAAAGGACTCGTTGGAGCTTTACTGTTAAGCAAGGTGACCCAAGCATGCCAGATCAAGGCCATGTTGGAACAAGTCGCCATAGCCAAAGGAAGTGGCAACACCAAGTGGATGAAGACAGTGGCGAAGGAAGCTTTTGATATGGGTTTCCAGACCCTGGACTGGGTGAATGAACATGTTTACCATCTGAGGGCTCCCAGGAAATCAAAGAAAGACTCTTCGCCATTTACAGGTCCCAGCCGGGATATTCGTCTTCAGACCAACCCAGAAATAGAGCGAGTGGTATTAGACATGGGTGTAAAGCCGAAGGAACAAGTTTCAGATGTTCCTGAGGAAGAAATGGAGATACCTACTCCAAAGCGAAAGCTGAGTTGGGCTGACCAAGTCCAGATGACCTATCCTATCGATCAGACGACTTTTGAGCCTTGTTATGACCTGTCGGATTCGGTCAGAGCAAGTGAAGAGGAAGATCTGTTGAAGAGTGACTTGGAGACGGTGGAATGTACCAAGCCCCAGGATGATACAGTGCCCATGGAGATCGAGACGTCTTGGCAGACTCTCGAGCTTTCCACTGAGGCAACTCCCGTGGGTCTGGGACAGGCAGTGGTAATACCTATTCCCAGGAAGTTCTCACCTGTCAAGTTCCCACCGAAGAGAGACGAAAACTGGAGGAAACAGGAGGGACGTCATGAAAAAAGAAGAGAAGAGAGACCAAAACCAAGATCGTCTGCCCTATACTAGTAAGGAGACCGATACAAAGTCTGCTCACCGACACACTGAGAGACGTCCAAGTTACCGAGATGATCATTCAAGACATCAACCTCGGGAAGACAGAAAACGTCCTGCCTCCAGGAATCCCAGCAAAGACTTGGAAAGAAGCCCCGCTAAGCGAGTAAAGCCTTCTGCGACTATGTCGATGACGGCCGAATCGTCTAGCGAGCGAAGAACAACATCCAAGTTGTCACACAGAACTCATTCTGTGCAGCCGGAGCACCCAACGACTAGTGCTGGCCAAGCACAGAAGAAGAAAGAGACCAAGACCTACAAACGGACAGTTGAGATGCACGGCGCAGAATTAACCGCGAGAAGCCGCGTCCCCGCTGTTAATTTGAAAGAGGGGAAGAAGGCGGAGAGAAAAACAGACGGAAGGATGATCAAACCCTGTATTATTCCTGGGTGCATGGAAGTCATTACCCAACAGAAGATCCATGCCCTAAGAGAGCACCTTCCGAGCCTGTTCGACGAAAGAGTCCAACTGTCCGAAGAGGTAACCAGGAAGCGCCTGTCAGCACTGAAGTTAATAGCACACTGGATGCTAGGAGGATGTGCCACCGTTTCGCAGCAAGCCAAATACGTGGACGCCTTCGAAGTGCTGACCGTAGAGCAAAATAGGGAAGTAAACGAGGAGCAATCTTCAGCCATGACAGCGATCTGTAGGGAAGGAACAATGTCAATTCCGGAAAGGTTCACCCTGAGACCCCTGTCTAGCCCAGCAGCCCTATTTCATTGGAGAGCTATGCTGATCTTGATAGCCCAACTGGAGCCCCGTTACCGAGATATGCTACATGAGCAGTTCTCAACCGACAAGACGGCGTTGCCACCGGCAAGTAGCAAGAAAAGCTCAGAGATCCGCATAGACCAGACGCTTCCTGAGGCATTTGATAGCCATTTTCATTGGGATAGAACCAGGAACTGTTTAAACCACCTGAAGGTAAAAGTTCCGAGCCAGACCAAGTTACAGGAGATTTGCGACGTAACTCCCGCTGATCCCGCCTATAAAGTCAAGGTTGTCGGCGCCACCGCAAACTTCTGTGACCCGGAAACCTATCCCAAGGAAGACCAAATCAACATGCTCATTGGTCAGAATGTCAGCGTATGTGTGGGACTTCATCCAAAGAAGGTACACCAATGGTCGGAAGATGTTCGTAACCGATTGGAAGAATTTAGCCAGCACCCGAGGGTAGTCGGTCTAGACTATACAGTCCCATCTGGAACATGGTTCAAACAAAGTTCAACCCTAGACAAGATACTCCAGATGGTGAAACCCAGACATGTCTTGGTTATCCACTGCAGAGGGGCCAGTGGAGCCAATAGCGACCTACCTCTACACAACGTATTGAAGCAGGCCCAAGGAATCCTATCTCCACAGCAGAACATCATCTGCACTGCTTCTATGGATCCGGCGAGCTGGTAAAGATCTGGTTAGAACATTTCCCCAACACCTACTTTGGATTCACCAGAATAGTAGACCAAATGGGACGGCCTGAGTTGGAAGCACTCACACTGGTCCCTGAGGAACGACTACTACTGGAGACAGATGCCCCTTACTTCCCATTCAGAGGAGGGTCCCACACAGCTCCAAGTTTACTGGGAATGGTAGCAGACGTCGTGGCGAAAACCAGAGGTACAACCTGGACTCATCTACTGAAGGTGACGACCACGAATGCCAGATGCCTGTATCAACAACCTGCTCAGGTTCCGGTGTGATACCCGATCCTGGACAAACTGTGGAGGACCTGGTGCTATGCCCGGTCCGAAGCAGTTATGGGTTTGTATAAAAGATATCATTCCGGGTAGACCCAGGAGGTTTGGATTAATAGGACTCACTGGTGCAGTACCGCTGACCAATCATTAAAGGGATTCCTCAGTCAGGTCCTTTCAAATAAAGTCGGGGGGAGTGTGGTGATTACGCAAACCAGTCTGGTTAGTCGCTCACTCTCGGTACTGTAGGCGCTTTGATTACACGCGGGAACCAGTCAGCAATTTGCGGGTCCTACTGCCCATTCCGAACGCGACAGCTAAGGAGTACACACGCTTTTCTAGTCATTGACTAAAGTTAAACATATTACGTATTACGCCATTAGAAAGCTAGGTAAGACACTTTATTTCTGATAGGAAATGGAATTAACTAATGTGTGGACAAGTTTTAGAATTTTATTTTTTATTTTGAATAGCAAAGAAACCGGTCAAAATTTGGTTTCGGCTTGGATTTTGTAAAAAATGATTCGCTATTCTAAAATGTGGCATCCTAAATATGCTGTATTTCACTTTCGCACATCCGTATATATATCTTTCGACAACTGGGTTGTTCTCAACATTTCTATTGCCTTGCCATTAATTTCGATAGTTCGCTGAATCTGTTCAGGACAAGGTCTCGAATTGATTTCGCAATTGGATAACTCATGTAGTAAGCAGGGTCTACTGCGCAGCATATATGTTTCATTACTTTGAAATAGTTGGCAACGGTGTTGGCAGATACTCCTACATTTTGTCTTAAAACAGTGGTCAGTTGGTCAACTTTGTTTGAAGTGAGATGTCGCCAGTTGAAGCCTTTTAAGGTATGTTCTGGGGGGCAGAATGACATTATCTTACAAGCGATTGCTAAGTTATTTGCTAAAGACCCAGTGTAACCTCTACCGCCGGGAATGTTTATCATAGATTCGTAATGTCTCTTGAGATGCTGAAACACGGCATGGTTCCTTATAGATTCGTTTCGTTCATTCAATGTCAGACCCATAGTGTACTTGTGTTGGTCAGCTATTTTCTTTCTGCTCTTGATTGAATTGTTGGTTTCTATGACATGGTCATCACTTTGATCAGAAAATACACTTGCTGTATCTAGGTCTTGGGGTTGTTCAGAGTGACTGTCATTCTGCAGTTCAGATAGTTTCCTTATTCTCTGTGGACGAATGAAGTCTTCACTGGTAGTCGACGTGGGCGATGTTATTTTTTTCGGGGCTAGTTACGGTCGATGGGGATCTTAACGGTGAGAAGAGAACTGGTATATAACAAGCGGTTTCATCTTGTGGATCTTCGTAAACGGTAAGCGGTACATCTGTGGCGGATAATTAGTTCTCCACAATTGGAGTGTCTTAAATATCTAAACAAGGATCGTCTTCATGGTGGTTGGTGGGCGCGTCTGGGTTGCTCTTGTGTTCTGTCATGGCTTCTCAATCGGCCAGGGTAAGAATTCTCACAGAATACGACTCTACTTGTTCGTAAACCTCAAACATTCGTCTAGTTAGAACTTTCGCAACCTGTTTCCAGTTTAAACCAAATTCTTTCTTCAACTGGACAACTGAATCAGCACAAGAGGTTTTGGTCATAATCTGCAGTCTATTTTTCTCCGTTAAACTAAGACGCATTAGTTCACTTGGTGGTGTTGATTTATGAATATGTTCTACATGAATATCGACCCTGGCACACCTTTTACGACATATTGTGCATGATATTGATAGATTGATAGATTGATAGATTGATAGATTGATAGATTGATATATTGTTATATTGATATATTCATAGATTGATATAAGACTTTTCTTCAGTTCACATTTATTTTGCAATGTCATTGCAAGTTTCATATTTCTACCTAAATCAATTAATACGGCTTCTCATCAGTATGTAAAAGGAGCACTTTTTACTTTATTTGATGTCCCGAGAGAGATATATGTGTGTATGCGTGTTTTGTGTATATATATATGTATGTATATGAGCCGTTCAACAAGAAACCCAACACTATGGAATAAGAGTAATGTATCTTAACGACTTCATTTATTGATTTTGCAAACATTCTTAAGTGATTAGATGTATGGCAAACAATTTCTTTTCGCTATGCGTGTGTATATATATATGAGCCGTTCAACGAGAAATGCATACTTTTAAAACAACTTGGCAGAAAGTGGTAACATTGTGGGAAAAGGAGAATTATTGGGGTCGAAAATTTGAAGCCTATATCAGCCGTTCAACGAGAAACCCAACACTATGGAATAAGCGTAATGTATCTAGCCAGATCAGACTGCAATCAGAGCCGACAGGAATCATTACTATATACCTCAATCCCCTTGAGACGGAAAGTGTCGACCCTGATTAGCCTGTGAAGATTGCACAGTCTAATCCGGATCGATAGAATACGCATTTTCCATAGTGTTGGTATTCTCGTTGTACGGCTCATATATATAAACACACACACATACACACACACATATCTCTCTATAAATTCCCCGAGGAGGAATGTCATCTAACAAACAAAACTACAAATCTTCCGCACACTTAGAAACATAATTGAGAAATTGGTTACATTGCGAGAAAAGGAGACATTTTACACGATAGGTAGGCCGCATACTTTGGAAACAGAAATTGTCCATGCAGTCTTTGAACACATCTTGGCAAATATTACGTAAAATTGCACGTGCGCAACAGTATGTGAGAAAAGTAGAAATTGTACATAGATTGTGAGAAAGGGGGACATTTGATATGATAGGAAGGCCGCATGGTTTGGCATACTGGGTGGGGTACTGGGGTACTGGGTGGAATAAATACAGATGAAGACGTTAATGGTGACAATAGCTCGATAGTATTAAACAAACATGCTTTCATGAACAGCTCAATGGACAGTAAAATGTTAGCCCTGTATGATAAACTCACACATATTGGTATAGAGCAAAGTATTTGCGGGAAAACATTGTGTAAATTTGGAAAATCGTTAGAAAAAATGGCGGACAAGGTGAGCGAGGTCATTGCCGTTTCGAATATCCAATCTACTCTTTGAAAACATTAGCATACAAATCAATTGACATGGAAGCAAGATCCAGACGTAATAGTTTGATATTTTGGGGATTCAGTGAGAGTCACGGAGAGAACTGCTTTGCATTGATACTTGAATTTGTAAAGCATAGACTAGATCTAGAATTTGATAGCATGTGCATGCATAGAGCGCATAGATAAGGACGTCGTAACGCTGCTAAATACTATCAAAAGAGCCCAATTATAGTAAATGTTCGTGATTACGGTGATGTCAAAGAAATAATAGGTGTAGTATATAAGATCAGAAATACTCCCTTTTCCATAGACTATGATATGCCCAATGAAATACAGAACGCATGTAAACGTCTGTTGCCGAAATACAAACAGTGCAAATCAGATCGGCCGAGATCAAAAGTTCAGATTGTTTACCCTGCTAAGTTGAGTGTTGACGGGCATTATATTCATGATGAACTACCAGAGTGGAGTCAACCTATTAAAGGAAGTCGCTTACCTGAAATCCAACATATCAATAAAGTCCGGAATATGCAATCAGATGTTAGCTATATCCAAAGCAATCAGGAATATCAATGTGTGGATATGGACGCACATAGTGACAGTCATATATAGTCCTCGTAGAAAACCGGTTATGGTGAATTCCGGGAATCCCCTGTCTCTCTAAATACACACATTGCACGCGATGAACTGTCCCAAGAAGCGTACAACACATCGATTAAAAATAGTAAGTCATGCGACACAAATGTATCACATGATGATAAAAGTTTTTTCTCCCCAAAAACACTAAAAATAACTCCCAGTGCAATACAGGTGACACTGTGTAGGTTGTTGTGGAGAAGATCCAGTTGAGATGCGCTTTATTAAATATTCAAAGTTTAGTGACCAAAATGGTAAATAAATTGAAAACGAAAGAAATAACCTGCATTTTTGACAACAGTGATATCGTTCTTTTAACAGAAACCTGGTCAAATGATTTAACGAATTTGCATGTAGAAAACTTTGAGCATTTTGTGTTAAATAGAACGATAAAGAAGACAAGAAACCGCTGAAGACGGTAATGCCGGATTGTCGGCAATTTGACCTTGAAAATCAACAAACCAAGGTCAAGGTCAAAGTAACGATACAAATCAATATAACTTGTTACTGGTTACCTTCAGGCAAAGTTTCAAGTTTGTAACCCCCTCCTGTGCTGAGATTTTGCCTCAACCTGAAACTTTAACCAAATTGCTTAACCTGAAACTTTAACCAAAATATGTCGAGTCCCGGTAGCTCAGTCGGTAACGACGCGGGCTTTCAATCCATGGGTTGTGAGTTCGAACTCCGGCTCGGCCAACTTTCTCTCCGACGTTTGACAAAAGTCATTGCGACATGCGTCATTCGCCTTCCACCAATGGGCTAAGTCTATGTGGAAAAGCAGCCAGTTGCTTCGGAAGATTGTTGTGTGGAGTACTGGTGTGAGAAAACCAGGAAACACATGAGTAGGTGAAATGGCCGGCGTGATATGACTGAGAAATTGTTAAAAACGGCGTTAAACCCCAATCAATCAATCAATTAACCAAAATGTTGACGGACAGACAGACAGACAGACAGACAGACGGAAATCGCCAATCTATAGACTGGAATTGCTAGAGCAATCAGGCCAAAAACCAGTAAAAGAGACTCAGTTGGGGGTAATAGTGTATATTAGAAATAACCTTGTTACTGACAATACGCTAGTTTTTCATAGTTCAGATGATATTTTATGTATTAAAATTTTGAAATTGATGGTTCGAAGCTTTCATTACCAAATTATATCTTATTTTGTCTATGCTATGTCGTACTGGCCGACAGTAGCAGACAAGGTATGATAGAGTCGAACATTTTTGATAGATTAACTGACTTCATTGCTTCATCTAACATGAAATGTGAAAATGACTTTTACTTTGTACTTTGTGGGGACATGAATAGTCGTACGTCTGATTTACCAGATTATGTAGCAGACGACAATAGTCAACACATGCAATTGTTTACGATGATTATATTAATGACACAGGGTGTATTCGGTTTTCACAAGATAAAGGTTAAACGAATGCCTATGGTCATTGCTTATTAGATGTTTGTAAAGAGACGGGTTTACGCATTCTGAATGGCAGATACGGCGTAGATAAAGGAGTCGGCAAATACACTTGTGTAGGCCATAATGGATGCAGTTGACGTCATCATAACAACTCCGAGTCTGCTTAATCATGTTTCATGTTCCGGTAGCTCAGTCGGTAGCGACGCGGGCTGTCAATCCAGGGGTTGTGAGTTCGAATCCCGCTCGGCCAACTTTCTTTCCGACGATTGACAAAAGTCAATGCGACATGCGTCATTCGTCTTCCACCAACGGGCTTAGCCTATGTGGAAAAGCAGCCAGTTGCTTGGGAAGATTGTTGTGTGGAGTATTGGTGTGAGAAAACCAGGAAATGCATGAGTAGGAGAACTGGCCGCCGTGATATAACTGAGAAATTGTTAAAAACGGCGTTAAACCCCAATCAATCAGTCATGTTTCAAATTCTGAGGTCTGTAAGCCGAATATATTAACTGATCATTGTTTGATTAATTTTGCTTTTGAATTTGAACCAAAATGTAATATAAATGACAATCAAGAAGGCTCATATAGTAGTGTAAAGGGTAAGTAAGTATGGAAGGATGATTGGAAGGATGCATATTTACACAGGTTAATGAGTGTTGATAGCATATATAGAATGGAGTTCATTTCAAAGGTTGATAGAAGTACAAACTGTGTTAACATTGATAATTGTAGTGAATATTTTTCAACTGTAAATAACAAAAGGACCATGATGGTCCTATATCGTTCACTTGATTTTATAGAACTAAAGCAGTTTTTATGTTCTTCGTCTATACTTTCAATGAAAACGGACAACGTCCCAGTTTGGTAATGTTGAATAATTTAAACAATCTTGGCAGATGGTCACCCCAGAAACTTTTGTGCCAAAATATGTTTTCAAATTAGGCCTTTAATTTAGGACAAGAAGACATTTAAAGTTGTCACTGTATATTCATTAAAATAAAACAAGCACCATCCCTTTACGGCTATGATTTGTCAACGTATTGGAAACATTGCCCTTACATGATATTGGTTTGCATGCTATGACCATATCCGAGATATATGGGAAAATAAGTGGGAGGGTTAAAACACTCGATTTATTTGGTGATAACACTCACTTTTTGAAACAGTGCGTTCATCCGTATATAATCTATTGTTATTTCTTAATAACCCATCGACAAACATGTAATAAAGATATTTTAACTCATTATGAGCCATTTCTCCTTTTATCACACTATTTTCAATTCTGTTCAACGATTTAACTTTCGTTTAAAGACATTTTCCATAAATCTTGCCTATATGTTTTCAAAGGCCTGTTGCAAATGTGTTATTGTTGAATTTTAGCATCTGGTATAAATAACACTGTTTATTGACTAGATCTCCGATAGTTATAACCCAAATTCGCTACTGTGAGCATCATCTAAATATTCTTGTAACCAGAGGGGTGTCGGTATTGTTAAACCCATGATTGATTGATTGATTGATTGTGGTTTAACGCCGTTTTTAACAATTTCTCAGTTATATCACGGCGGCCAGTTCACCTATTCATGCATTTCCTGGTTTTCTCACACCAGTACTCCACACAACCATCTTCCCAAGCAACTGGCTGCTTTTCCACATAGACTTAGCCCATTGGTGGTAGACGAATGACGCATGTCGCATTGACTTTTGTCAATCGTCGGAAAGAAAGTTGGCCGAGCCGGGATTCGAACTCACAACCCCTGGATTGACAGCCCGCGTCGCTACCGACTGAGCTATCGTGACACAGGTAAATGTTTAATAACTGATCGTTTAATATCTTACACCGCATTCAACAATTGTTCAGTTACATCACGGCGTTTCCTGGGTAAGTAACTAGTACTACTGGTCCATTAATCCTGTCGCCAGTCTTTATGCTGCATGTAACCCCGCAACCCCGAGCGCCAGGGAGGGCAGCCAATACTTCCATTGTTAAAATATTTGATAACGGATACTTGACTGTTGGACCTGCATCCTTATATTAAATGAGCCGTTCCACAAGAAAACCAACGTTATGGACTCTGCGTAATGCATCGAACCAGATGAGCATGCGCAGTCCGCGTAGGCTAATCCGGGCCGACACATTCCGTCTCAGGGGGATAGGGGTATAGAGTCATGATTCCTGAAACAGAAAATCCACATGAAGCGAAAGGCGTCTGCCCGTATTAGTCTGCGAGGCATGCTTAGGCTGATCTGAGTCGATACTTTACGCAAAGTCCAGAATGGTGGTTTTCTCGTGGAACGGCTCATTTGTTTTCATAATGTTTACATTAGAAAATTCGAGTTATATTCGATATCAATAAAACTGGATAATTGTTGCATTATCGAAAACATTATCGTCAGTATTTAACACAAATACATTGTACTAAAAGTGTTTTAAATTTGTAGTATTGAGATGTACCCAAGTTCCTCTACCCATTTTGTTTTGATATAGTTAACAGTTCACGCCTGATTGACCACCACTGTTTAATTGATGTTTAGATAATGCAAGCAATATCGAATTGTATCTATAACACTACTATAACACAGGTAACCGTTTAATAATTGATAATTGATAATTGATAATTGACCTGTTTCAACTGCAGCCAAATACTAGAATTCTACTTATTTTTGATAATGAGTTCGCCTAAAGTAACAGTCACCTCGCCGCATTCCTGCATGGGGGATGAAGTAGTGTGATATTTATATACTTGATTATAATACGGTATATCGCTTGTAAGCTATATTAATAGACTGGAGAGACATGTGGAAGAATTATTTCACCCGGCATTTGCTATTGGGGTAAATTTATTATATAGAAATAAAGAGGAGTCGTAACTTTAACGCGCTATAACGCTTTTATCAATGAAGTTATCGCTTAGGTGCAAACGGCTTCACAATATATAATTATCTATCTTTAACATGCATATTTTATTTTTCAAGAAAACAATGACTTAGATTGTCTCTTTTTAGGTTGAATTATATAAACAAAGAACAAAATAAAAGTACCCCTTCACTTATAATCGATGTATATCAAATTTTTTTGTTTTTTGTTGTTTTGTTTGTATAATTTTATTAGCCACGTACATAGGTTGAAGTGAGTCGTGGCCATCCCCCTTTCAACCTTACACTATTTTGTGTTAGTAATTCATTAAGTAGTTTGTGTTAGTACTTGACTCCTTGCACGCTAAAAACGTCAGATGTTATTTTATATATTTCTTAGGTGCAAACGGATAATACACTTCTTCATCTACAATGTAATTTTATTTTCATTAAAATATATTTAGATTTAGATTGTCTGTTTTAAATATATATTTGTAATTCATGGTTTTAAATGTATTCGTGATAGTTCGGAAATGCTTCCGATTCGATCCGAAGTTGTATGACCCTCATAAAGTAAATGTGTATACCCAGGGGTCTGAATCCGAATTATCTTATACACGATTCTCACACGGTAATCTTCAATGTTGAACAACTTATTTAGGTTTTCTATGAAATCTTTGTGACTTAAAAAATAAATATTTTTCAAACATTTGACAGAAAATATAATTGCGTGCCCAAAAGAGAAATTTCTCATAATAAGCAATTTCTCCTTTTCCCATAATGTTTTCTTCAACTTTATTTAAACATCTGACAGAAGTTTAGCAACAGTTCTAATAGTTTTAATAATTGTTGGCAGAATATCTTATTGCATGAACAGGAGTAATTGCTAATTATGAGCAATCTCTTCTCCCACAATGATTTCCTTCCGCTTTTTCAAACATCTTCACACAGATATGCATGATATATAAAATAACATTGCAAAGTGAAAAAAATATTAAAACTTTGTGTTACGTATAAGGTTGTAAACAGTTTAATCCAACTCCATTTCTTTGAACAATGCACTAAGGTATATTAAGGTATATAACAAACAAAATGTATAAAAAATCATTCGTTACAATATCAAGAAGATGAGTCCCCCAAGAAGATACATTAATCCTCTGCTAGTGTCTGTCTTTTTCATATTTGAAGACTTAAACATATCCATTTTCATTGTATTTTTGAAAATATGTTGCTTCCCCTGCTTTTAAACCTATTTCTTTTTTACTCAGTCTCTGAGGCCCTCCTCCCTGCCTCTGAGACTCTCCTCCTAGCCTCCAAGGCACTCATGCTAGCCTATAATGCTCTCCTCTCCGACTCGGAGTTACTTTTTGTTAACGTTTAAACTGTTTAATCGCCGAAGAGCCAATATTAACGTTTTCCCACACTACAGACCGACATATAAAAGAATTACTCTTTTATATACATAAATCTGACAAATAATACAAACTTGGATTGTCAAAAACATCAATAGTTACTGGTTACATACATCACAAGTCAACGCATTTAATGGAGAATACTTCTTCTAAGACCAAAAGAAAGAGTTCAAAACAGTCGGAAATAATAAAAGAGTAAAAGAATAACAAAAGAGCAAAACATCGTGAAAAGAGCAAAACATCATAAAAGTGATGTTTGCTATTCCCAGAATAACACTTCCCCGGCAGCAGACGACTTTGAAAACATAAAATAAAACATATAGAAGATCTTTTCAAATGCAGGAACAGTTATTAAATAAAGTTGTAAACATTGTGGCCAAAGGAGAAATTGCTCATTATGTTTTCAAACGTCGTATTTTACAGGAGCGTCAGACAGCGGCTATATGTGGGAATGGTTAGGGTAGTCTTTGCTCGTTCAAGTGTTGAAGAATGTAAAGTAAAGATTATAAGAAGAATCGACTCAAATACGATTTGATCAAAATTAATATTACAGCAGTCACGGGTAGGTTAACCTGCGAGCAGATTCCATTTTGATCCTATAAGTGTCACAATTTAATTAGAACAAACATTTATTGCTTACGTTGTGATCATTTCGATTATCACAATGATAAACACTATTTAAATTAGTGTCAACTTATGCATCAATGCTTCCTCTCCATTAAAAAACCCTCATTTTGTTTATATAGTCAATGAAAAAGATTCACGAAGTTTACATTCGATTTGATATGTAGATGATAATCAGGTTATATCTTTAAAACCTATGCTGTTGTCGAGAGTCTTTTATAGCTCGACTATTCGAGGAATATGAGAGCTTTACTACTCGCCCCGGCGTTGGCGTCGGCGTCCGGTTAAAGTTTTAGGGCAAGTTGGCATTTTCATTCATAAGTAATTGTGCTAGGGCTTTCATATTTGGAATATAGTTACATCTTATACCTTTCTTCACATTGAATGCTGAAGAAGCTGAGTGTGACCTTCTTTTTGGGGTAAAAAACATGATTTTCGGTGGTTCGATAACAGAAGATATTATGGCATGAACAGGAGTAATTGCTAATTAAGAGCAATCTCTTTTCCCACAATAATTTCCTTCCGCTTTTTTAAACATCTTCACAAAGACATGCATCATATATAAAATAACATTGCAAAGTGAAAGAAATATCAAAACTTTAAGTTACATATAAGGTTGTAAAACAGTTTAATCCGACTCCATTTCTTTGAACAATGCACTAAGGTACAAAACAAATGTATAAAACAAAAATTCGTTACAATATCAAGAAGATGAGTCCCCCAAGAAGATACATTAATCCTCTGCTAGTGTCTGTCTCTTTTATATTTGGAGACTTAAACATATCCATTTTCATTGTATTTTTGAAAATATATTGCTTCCCCTGCTGTTTAACCTGTTTCTTTTTGTCCGTTGATTTTTGTTCTGTTATTCTTTATCCGGTTTCTTTTTATCCTATAATCCTTTCCCACATACAACAAATCCGCAGCAGACGGCTTTTAACGCATCTAGTCGAACATATGAAAAATCTCTATATATGAAATTAAATAATGGTATTAGGTTGAAAACATCGTGGCGAAAGGAGAAATTGCTCATTATTAGAAATTTCACCTTCTGCCAGAATGTTGTCAAAAACCATCTGCTTCAGATGTGTCAGAAAGCGTCTGTACGTGGATAAGGTTACAGAGCTTGGCTACGCAACCAAGGTGAACTTCTTGAAATACTTACATCATGCATGTGAATAACCGAGACTTCGTTATTTTAACATCAAACGTACTATGTACCTATAGTGATTTAACTATCAGACTTATTAAAGCTCGTAAGATCGCTTTTTTTAATAACGGATATGAATATTACTAGTTTATTTGCTATTTTTCTTTCTTGAATATGAATATGAATATACTGATGTTATATACTGTATTTATACGATTACATACATGATTCATCTACAAATGTTTGTATGATATATGTGCAAATCAAGTTTATTATTCTAACCATTTATAACTCAACCTAGTGTACTGGCTATTGTCCGACGCGACTATCCCCTAGGCGTTTATTGTTTTATAATTATCTTCACAGCGTCTGATCAGTTATCGGTAAATCATGCAACCTTACGGAGTTTAACAAATACATTGCTTTCGAGGACAGATAGGATTATCCATATTTGATCATTTAACTGATGATCGAAGTTCTTGGGTATGCATAGCAGTTTTAAACGACGCGAGATTTTATTGTTACTTCCGCGCATCATTTTTTATATATTATTTTTCTGAAAAAAACAACGCGAGATTATAGTGTACAATCTTGCTACATTTTTTTCTACGACTGCGGGTACCATTATTTAGAGGAGTTTTTACACCTACACCGTTTTTTTCGGGTGCATGGAAATACCAGAATGGACTTAAGTGGAGACAGGTAAATACCGGAATGGACTGAAATGGAGGCATAGAAAGTGTCACTTTCTCGAAATCTGATTCCGCGACATATTGTCGACACAAAAATGCCACCTATCGCATAGATACATAGTTTCCGTTATTTATTTTATCCTTTCTATTGGACGGACGATAGAGCAACAGACTTCTTTGAAAACATTGTAGGAAGATGAGAACTTGCACAAAAAGAGTAATTTGTCTTTTTCAAATAGATGTTCAACTCTGCATCAAAATGTATAATTCCTAAAATATTTAAAATCCAGACATCTGCTAATAGAGTTATACTTCTTATTGTTATTTACATTATTTGTAAATGCGAAATTTATCTTATATATGTTCAGGGGTTTTACACTGGCGTAAAAGCAGATGACCAAAATGTCACTTGGTATCTGTTTGCACCAATGGGACGATATGTTCAGGGGTTTTACACTGGCGTCTAAGCAGATGATTTGGGGTCTTATTGTCTCTCCGGTCTGACATCTGTTTAACCTTTTCCAACATACATCTTTTTTGCAGAAGACAAATTCGAAAACATTTAGTGACAACTATGGCAAGTCTCAATATATGAGAGAACAAATATTGAATTAAGTGTTAAAGACAAAGTAAGCACATATTTCTGAAAAAGCTCACACAATGAGGTCGATACGTGTTAGAAAGTTCAGGATTTGTCTCTTATTAATTGCGGTGGTACTATTAGTGCTTTACACTCTACCATTGCTGTATGTGACGTTATTACACGGAGATGTTGGAAAATTCGTTGGCCAACGATGGTCACCGTTCGCTGTTAGGGATGCGGCTACACGGGCTGATTTGAGTCTAAAACGTGAGGAGTATACCTTGGAAAGTACAGCTTCAACATCGACATTGACATCGACATCAGAAAATGTTTCCTTTACATCTGACATGAGATACCATGGACATGACTTATTAAAAGATGTAAGTAGTGTGTACCGATTAATTACATAATTACATGTCTCAACTTTATATCTGTATTTCATTACGTTCAAGATAAGATATTTCATGTACATGTACATGTATTTCTAACCCATCTATAAGGACATCTTTGTTTTAAGAGTGACAGTTATTAGACAACCAACCTACAATTTTCACACTGGCATATAAAACAGTTAACATCTGGCATATTCAGGATTGCATAAATATCAATTTACTGACAATACTGTATGTTGTAGTATACAGTAACAGGTCGACACCATGGGTTATATGTTATTTGTTATAAGTTACCGCAATACCAATCAGATTTAAGTGTTTTTATGTCAGTAATATCATGGTGGTCACCAGTAATACGCACAACATTCTTTCCAGGGAACTGGGCTGCCTTCCCGGGTTGATATTTTACACAAATGACGCTAATCACAATGACACAATATCGGAACAAATAAATGACCGAGTCAGGGTTCGAATCCATGACATCGAGATTAATAGCCCTCGTCGCTATCGACTGAGCTATAACGGCTTGTCGAATCACTGTTGAAATCATTTTATCAAATGATAATTGTCACTGTTTACGCTGGCTTTACCGCAGTTTTACTTGCGAGTAAAAGCATTAACTAAACAGAACAATTGAATGTTTATTTCTTTATAAATAAAATTCGATAAGGCTTTTAAATGCTTTATCGTTAGTTTAAAACAAAATCACATTGAAACCAGATCTGAATAATAAACATACATGTAGCGAAGTATATTAGTCTGATTTCATTAAAATTGTATAAACCACTGACATATTGTTCTAAAAGCTTTAAAGTGACACTAAAAGCGAAATTTATTAGTAAACAGGTTTTACCTGTGCATCAGTTTTCTACGCCTGTCTTCGTAAACATTCGGCTGTGTAATCGTTACCTGTGGTTCGATTCTTATGTTATGCTTCTTTTCTTCTTCTTTCTTACATTGCATTATAATATAATTTATATTCGACCATCTTTTTTTCTTTGCAGAAAGTTTAATTAAGTTAATTATAAGATTCCTTTCTCGTTCCATTGTTTCAACTCTAGTGCAATGTCAATGTATTTGTAATCTTACCTTTAGGTTACAACGTAACACCAATGCGCATACATACATGTGCATGTATTTTATTTTAAATATATTTTATAGAAAACATATTATGTAGTGGCAAACCTGTATTATAATTATAAAAAGAGGGAGAATAATTGTCATATAACACGAAATAAGTAATATTATAAAAATGTCAAAATTAAAAACATATTCAGTTTGAGGGATTCGAATCCGTGACCACTGTGTTTGAAACTCTGTGTGCTACGTACAAAGCTAATTGAGATATATGTGTACAGCCTGTTTTAAATCGGACATTGCATTTTACTGTTTGTAAAGATATATAAACGTAACAAATATATATGAGTGTCTTGTAAATTATGTTTACCAATATCTATAAGAACAATTCGTATTTGTAATATATGTCTATATTGTGTTGAGTAAACATAGTGGAAACATCCAAACCCTGGCTATGTTCAATTAAAATGTCACCAAATGACTTTCAAACAAGTTTGATGTATAACGGAGGAGTAAAGAACACGTGTTCGTCAAGAGAAACGTTAAGCCGTCCAATGTTGACTATCTAAAATGGACTTGTCCAGCTTTGTATTTTACCAATTCCAGGAATATCAAGATAAAATGTTGAACAGTCAACAGTATAGAGCCTGGTTAGATGGCGCGGATTCACCGACAGGCCTCGCTCTATACTGTTGATACAGGTTTCACAAAATCGGTTATAGGGGCAAATGTTTAAGACAGACCAAATGAAAAATATGATGAATAATCTTATTCAATTATTTTCGGGCTTCGCTTGTTGCAAAGAAAGAAGATGCGTTCATATATGGGTTTCGTTATTCTGATCCTAAAACAACCCATTGGATCACAGTATTTGTACTTGGAAAGCACCTCACGACTTCCCCGAAAGCATCCCATTTTTGTCAAAGAAATATATCAAGTTCTATATAGTTTTCAACTTTGTAATAACATGTTTCACGTATCTATCTGACAGGTTCCCTTTACGTTTGACAAACGTTTTAAGAATCCGTGCTGGTATGATGGGTTAAAGTTAAAATGTCTTCCATACTTTTTCGTGATTGGAGTGAAGAAAGGAGGGACCAGCGAACTGTTCGGGAAAATCATGAAACACCCCGAAGTTATCTCCCCTGGATTTAAAGAAGCACAATTTTTTGCCAGAGGCCGATTTGGTACGTATTTCGTTTGTTTATTCCTCATTGCCGTGCGAGACAGAAAAGCGAGCACTGATGCATATATACGAACAGTGACTAGTCAAACGTCCTCATGCGCAGTGTCACCAGTCTTCACTAATCCCTTTGCCACATACAACACAATATGCAACAGACGACTCTAAACACACATAGGCAAAGATATGTAAACATATGTATATACAATAATGGTTATTGAATCAGATTGAAAACATGGTGGAGAAAGAGGAAATTGCTCTGTATGCATGTTTGCAAAAGTCGTCGGATGCAAAGGCGTTAGAAAGCATTTGTATGTAAGAATAATGTAATAGTCCCCAGGAATATGTGCTACTTTGTGAATTAACATATAATGATATTTCAAATGGTATGTGTACATGTATATGGGCCTAGATATAGACTAATCTGTAAACATTTGCCCTTAGCAGTATCTGAAGCGTTAAGTTAAATATCTTAATAAGAGATATTTACCTCATTACACGTTTTTATCTTGAATAGAGAGATATAAATTGAACCAGTGCATGAGAAAATGTACAAGTTTTGCATTTCTGAAGAGTGTGGGTTAAGATCATGTTGTGCACGTACTGAGTCAGAAACAACACATGTTGGCTGCATTTTCTAACACGCTTGTGTAAGTAATATGACATTGTAGATCTTGATCAGACTGTACAATATGTCAACAGTCAACATTTTCCTTTTTTCATGCACATGCTCAATTGAAAAAACACCTGATATAATAGATATAATAGATTAGAACCTTTCCAACGGAAAGTATCTAAAGCATTATAAAATCAAACAAAAAATCCTGTTTACCAGAATGTTTTCTTTTAAATCTTCATCTATATTGGCACCAAAATAAAGCGCTAGTGAGTATTATTTTCCTAAGGATTTAGAAAGAAGCAGATTCTGTTATTTCTAATTATTTTATTATTGTTGCTGTTATTTCTATCTTGATTCATATATATTTATTATCGTTTCCTCTCTTCCATTTATTTGTTTTTTAACTTGAAAAAGTCTAAAATTACTCATAATAGTGTTTGCTGAGTATTGAGCATTTGTTGCTCCAGATGATTAGATTTAACCCCCCTTTCCCACACACAGAAAATCAGCAGCGGACGACTTTTGTCTAGACAAATATTTGGTAATTCTTTATACATTAAATTACATGAACATTGATTGAAAAGAGTCGAAATCATTGGATAAAGGGAGAAATTGGTCATAATGAGCAATTTCCTGTCTTGCTAAATTATTTTCTAAAGTGTCTGATGCACAGGCGTCAAAGCGTCTATATGTTGGAAAGGGTTAAGCAGAAAATTAACATTTTAACTTTTAACTGATGTTTGTTTCCAGAGCAGGGGCGAGATGACATCAACATGTACGTGGATCAGTTCACATCGGCGGCTCATCGAATTCAATCCGAGTCAGTGAAATATTTCTCTGTTAATACGACCAACCCCTTCATTACAGGTAATAGCTCTTTACGTCAAAAAGAAACATTCTATGAGTTCGAACTTACAGCTTACCAGATGTATTCGGATTTACTTTACAGACCGAGCAATCGGGTGTGTGATAGTTATAAGTTGTTTTTTGATAGATGGATTCGGATAACAACGTTTCTGATAGATAAATTGGACTACTTCTCTGGTTTGAATCCCGTCTGTCTGATTACACATATGTATTATATATGGACTATTAAAAGTATCAAGATTGATTACACATATGTTTTATATGGGATATTAAAAATATCACTTCGGATTACACACATGTACTATACATTTTATATGGGATATTAAAAATATCACTTCGGATTACACACATGTACTATACATTTTATATGGGATATTAAAAATATCACTTCGGATTACACACATGTACTATACATTTTATATGGGATATTAAAAATATCATGTCGGATTACACACATGTACTATACATTTGTATATGGGATATTAGACATATGATGTCTGATTACACATATGTATTATAGGGGATATTAAAAATATCATTTCAGAATATACATATGTAGTATATATTTTATATTGGATAATATGAATTAAGGCAAAGTCTCTGAAAGTTTCGGAGAGTGCATTTAGTCTCAACAGATTAAATACCCTGCCCAAAAGATTGATCAGCTGTTGTGCAATAACGCATTTACTATTTGCTAAATATAATCAACATGAAATATGGAAGATATGATGTCTGATTTCACGTATATTTAATATGGGATATTTGAAGTATGACGTCGGATAACAAGTTTATATTGTGTGGGATTTTGACGCATGATGTCTGATTACACGTATATATTCTATATTTGATAATTAACGCATGGTGTCTGATTACATGTATAACTTATAATGGATATTAGAAGTATGATATTTGTTACAGTATATGTGTATGTGATATTGGAAGTATGATGTCTGATTACAAATATAATCAACATGAATTATGGAAGGTATGATGTCTGATTTAACGTATATTTGATATAGGATATTTGAAGTATGACGTCGGATAACAAGTGTATATTGTGTGGCATTTTGACGCATGATGTCTGATTACACATATATTTTGTGTGGTATTATGAAATAATGATGTCTGATACACGTATGTTTTATATGGGATAATGAAAGTTTGGTATCTGATTGCACGAATAATTTAAATGGAATATTGGATGATGTCTGATTACACGTATGTTTTATATGAAATAATGATGTCTGATACACGTATGTTTTATATGGGATAATGAAAGTTTGGTATCTGATTGCACGAATAATTTAAATGGAATATTGGATGATATCTGATTACACGTATGTTTTATATGGAATAATGAAAGTTTGGTATCTGATTGCACGAATAATTTAAATGGAATATTATACAATTATGGACTTTTCAGCTGTTATACATGATGTGATATGCACCAAAAAATTCATTATTGACCGAGGCGATAGCCGAGGTCAATAATGATTTTTTTGGTGCATATCAACATCATGTATAACAGCTGAAAAGTCCATAACTGTTTTATTATATAACCCTTAATTTATCATATTGTTTTGATATTAATCAACTGAAAAGAAAAACAGAGGACCACTCAAGGAACATTTCTGTTGTATGTTGTATAAATTTCTGTCTCATGATAACAGAACGTTTTTGACATGATAACAGTCTAAAACGCGCGTCTAAAATGTTGGTAATGCACGTGCATGACGTCATTTAAAAACAATTACGTCACCGGAATGACCACTCGGAAGTTTCCGTGGTCATTCGGAACGCACCTCGGAAAATTCCGTAGCGTACGGATAAAGGCGAAGGATATTAATAGGCGGCTCGTGGGATTCCCCGGTCTTCCCCTGTTACTATTTACAAAACGGGTCAATATCAGAATAAAACGGGTCAATATCAGAAAAAACGGTCAATATCGCTAGATATTTTTTCTAAAAAATTACTTTTTAGCCAATGAAAAGGCGTCTATTTATAGGTTATATAATAATGGATGATATATGATTACACGTATGTATTATATATGGGATAATGAAAGTTTAGTATCTGATTGCACGAATAATTTAAATGGAATATTGGATGATGTCTGATTACACGTGTGTATTATATGGGATAACGGAAGTTTGGTATCTGATTGCACGAATAATTTAAATGGAATATTGGATGATATCTGATTGCACGAATGTTTTATATGGGATAACGGAAGTTTGGTATCTGATTGCACGAATAATTTAAATGGAATATATGGAATTTAAAGAGCATGTTGTCTGATTACACGAATAATTAATATGAAATATTGAAGGTATGATGTCTGATTTCGTGTATATTTCATATGGCATATTAGAAGTATGATGTCTGATTACACATCTATTTTGAATGGCATATTTAACACATGATGTCTTATTAAACGTTTATTTTATATGGGATATTGGAATTATGGTGTCTGATTACACAAATATTTCATATGGGATATTAGAAGTATGATGTCTGATTACTAGTATATTTCACATTGAAAATGTGAATAATAATTTTGAACACAATGTATGAAAATATGAAATACCTTACTTCTCATGACAGGTATTGTTTAAGAAAATTGACCGTTGACACCTGAATACGTTACTCGGACCACTATTTTCACAAATAATTATATATGTTTCAATTAAAGGCATTAGCTACAGGTTTTTTTCACAAAATAAATCCCAATAATAGAATTTCTGTATACTTTGTATTTTGTTAGTATCATCTATGATGAAATTGGTCATGTCGTTGACAGGCCAATACAATAAAAAAAGATCGATGACCTAACATTTTTTCACCTTATTTCAACCAGTTATTTTATGTACTAACAAAATACAAAGTATAAAGAAATTCTATTATATGGATTTTTTCGGGTGAAAAAACTGTAGCTAACGCCATTAAGATTGTTAATATAATATCCGATTAATATATGCAGTTGTCCATGGTTAATTATTTACCACACTATACTGTAGAAGAAACACTTTCGAAAATCCAAAGACTCAATTCATTTCTAATGTATATGTTCCGTGATCGGGGAAATCAAGTTCCGCCACAGCAGAGCAAACATGCGTATTAGAGTGAAACCAATGTATTAGTTTAAACTTATTTATTTTACATAGATTGCAAAATAAGCTTTAAGCTTATATTAATCAAGCTTGATGTATGTTTCCTGTAGACTAAACAAGTGCTCGCGCCGTTTGTGTGAAAAAATCCCAAAGGCAGAACCCGCTCATCACGGGAATCGATCCCCGGACCTTTGGTACGAGAGGCCGACGCTATACCAATGTATCATTGTATTCATTATACTTACTTACAGTGGTATGTGTATTACTTGAATTCGCTAATATGAATATTATCGCGAGCAAATGAGCCGTTCCACGAGAAAACCAACATTGTGGTTGATTGATTGATTGATTGGTTGGGGTTTAACGCCGTTTTTAACAATTTCTCAGTTATATCACGGCGGCCAGTTCACCTACTCAAGCATTTCCTTGTTTTCTAACACCAGTTCTCCACACAACCATCTTCCCAAGCAACTGGCTACTTTTCCACATAGACTTAGCCCATTGGTGGAAGACGAATGACGCATGTCGCATTGACTTTTGTCAATCGTCGGAAAGAAAGTTGGCCAAGCCGGGATTCGAATTCACAACCCCTGGATTGACACCCCGCGTCGCTACCGACTGAGCTACCGGGGCTCGGCCCAACATTGTGGACACTGCGTAAAGCATCGACCCGGATCAGCCTAGGCATGCCGCGCGGGCTTACCCGGACATTCACTTTTCGCCTCCTGTGGATTTTCTGTTTCAGGAATTATTACTCTATATCACTATTCCTTTCAGGTGGAATGTGTCGGCCCAGATTAGCCTGCTGATCTGGGTCGATACATTACGCAGTGTCCATAATGTTGGTTTTCTCGTGGAACGGCTCAAATCATTATTGTAACAGGGGGTACTGATATTTTTATAATCACCAAGCGTGACTCAGGCACATATAATCACTGATAATTGACCGGAGTTAAAGCATGCATTATCTCTACGATCATTGTTTTGATGTTTTCAAAATCAGCGCTGATTTACAATTATACTAATCCCGAAGATAGAAATTAGGTTTATTGTGTTCCATTTAACATTTTTTTACTCAATATACAAATAGAATTTTCATCAATGTAGTAAAAAAAAGTATCTTTTATCTGAATATTTGAACTGATGTCATCACTTGAATTGTAATCATTCGCGAAATAAAATGTACATGGAAACACCATTAACACAAGTAAGCTGGTTGATGCGGCCATGCAAAATATTCCCTAAAACACTATGTTTGCGTAGAAATGAGTAAATATAAAATAGCTTCACCAAAATGCATTGAATTAATGACAATGGGTTTAAATTTAATGTAAATATATTAGATATGTCAAAGGTTACCGATATTATAGACCGGTTAATCGGTTAAACGGATACATTCAAAGACAATCAAGATTCACTTGCTTCCGCGTTTTGTTATATATTTCCCTTTTATTATTGTTGTTGTTGTGTTACCACACATTTCCCGGTCATGTATAAAACAGACTAGAATGTCGTTATCGGAACGTTTTCAATCATGTCGTCAAATATTTTAAAAGAAACAAACTGTCCTTTAACTAATCGTTAGGTCAGCCACAAACACAAACTACACCAACAAACGGTCATCATCAAAATCGAGTGCGGCCGTTTTCACAGTTGTGTAAACACTCCCGATCGAGGCATGAACAATAAATCTCTGGTCAGTTACGTGTGACAAATTGAAAAGAACAAAAAGTGAAACACAACTGTGTATATATTTTATCTATTTTTTCGAGTATTCGGTTACTTGAATTACTAACCGATTAACCGGTTAACCGTTGACATCCCTAAAATATATGTATAGAATGCACTGGAAATGTTCGATGTGATACTTCTTAGTAGTTCGACCTTGATTGATAGTGAAAATAGAGTGTGTGAAAATACACTTTCGCCCCAGCCCGATTTCGTTCAAAATAACGGTAACCATCTTCGCTGGGTGAAATATTTCTTGCATAATACTTGACTACTTATTTTCCTTCGATTTCTTTTAAAGCTTAGAGGTAGCTTCTTACAATGATATTGGGTCTTCTACCTGTAAAATGTTTAGAAAGTGTGAACATTGAGGGTTGAAACGTGTTAACTAAGATGGCAACAAAGACAGAATCTAATTGGTATAACGTGACCGTATACAAATTCGTTTATTATTCTTCTTCAACACTGGTGTAAAATATATTATTTTCATTATGTAAACATGGACTTACTCATTTGTAATTATTTACTACAAATCGTACAACATAATAACTGATAAACATCATGTACCATTGAACTTTCGAGACGAGATTTCCTCCATCAAACTCACAACAAACACGTGCTGACGAACTCGTAATACGTAATACACAGACATATGTGATTCCCATAAAAAATGTCTACAGTAGATAACATATTTCTATTATCAAAAATTATATTTAAACAATAAGTTTACGTAAATATATCGTTTGTGTTCTACGTTCATTTTTATTCTCTAGGTGAGGGAAGTCCGTCCAATCTGCACCTTAATTCTCATTGGATGAGCCTCCCCGGTAACGAGCACCTGTCAGAACCTCGTGTTGTTATTCTAGATTATATCCGACATTTTGTTCCAAATGCAAAACTTATCATAACTTTTAGAGACCCCATTGAAAGGTAAGGGTTTGTCAAAGTATTATCAACAGTTTACCTTAGAAGTTAAGGCGAATGCTTAAATGTAGACTAAACATAGAAATGAAAGCAATGTTCTCCGAATACGTTAGTTTTCTTTTCCTTCAGTGAGTTCAAAGGCCGTCTGCTGCATACACCGTCAGAAGGATCACGGAAGCCATTAACTATTGTGCTTGTTTTGAACTCTTCTTAACAAAGAGGGTCTTAAAATATGAAAAAGGACTAACAGAAGCAAACAAAATTAAAACGCTCATCCGTTCAACCATTTTGGATTTTACAACAATATTCTTGGTGCGAGTAACTGTTAATTCCAGGAAGAAGCAGTCATCAAAAGTGAAAAATGTAACAAGAACGTGTCGTGTCGTACCTTACCCTTGTCCCACATACAACACATATGCAGCAGGCGACTTTGAAAACATATTGGCAACTTTAATCGAATTTCATTTTGTTACAATCATTGTCATATTGACTGATATGTTGTATTTGAGCCAGTGTTTGAAAAAAGTTACAAATTGGCATTTGAGAATATAATCTTGTCCGCCTGCTCAATCTTATCAGAATCTAGTTGACAGCATCTTCTAATAAGCGTTTGTAATTAATATGTGAACAGTGATGATTTTGATCAGACTATGCTGATTGCAAAGTCTGAATTGGATCAGAACAGTTGATAAGTAGACAGGATCTTATTACAAGCTTCTGAACGTTATATGTGAAGAATGTAGATCTTGATCAGACTGTGCTAAATGCATAATCACTCGCTCATTTTGTTTCAGACTCTACTCCGATTTTTATCACGAATACAGTATTTTGCGCAGACACGCCAACACACAACAATTTCACCAGATAGTTGCAAGAGCCATAGATATGTATACAGAGTGTTTTGACAGTCGGACGGTCAGAAGTTGTGTTTATGATCCGGAGATTTATACGGAAACAAAAGTACGTTTGTATGTCATCCCGTGTCAATACCAATGGAGCCGTTCCACGAGAAAACCAACATTATGGACACTGCGTAATATATCGACCCAGATCAGCCTGCGCAGTCCGCACAGACTAATCCAGGCCGACAAATTCCGTCTCAGGGGTATAAAGATATAGAGTAATGATTCCTGAAACAAAAAATTATGTAGGAGGTGAAAAGTGTCTGACCGGGTTAGCCTGTGCGGTATGCTTAGGCTGATCCGGGTCGATGCTTTACGCAGAGTCCAATCTGTTGGCTTTCTCGCGGGAACACCATTTGTTATCGGGTGTATGCAACTATTCAATATGCGTCTCCATGCAGTCTGATCAACCGTGACAAAAAAATCCGTATAGCATTTTCGATCACGGGGGAATGTTTAAATACCGACAATGAAGTCACAAGTTTCAAATTCAAAATTACAAAAAATTAGCGTTTCCTGTAGATCAAGTTTTACCTAATGCAATTTATAAAACGTCGGCTTCGGTGCGGGAGGTCATTGGATCGATCTCCTGCCGGGTCATACCAAGTACTTTAAATGTGGTAGTAATGGCTTTCTCTCCTTGGCGCTAAGGAGTGTGGGGTTCGCACTACGACTGACTTGGTGTCTGGATAAATGGACCAGTAGTACTGGTAACGTACCCAGGAAATTTCGTGATATAGCTGAACAACTGTTGAGGGAGGCGTAAAACACCAAACAAACAAACAAATCTTAATATAATAACCAATAGGTAAAAATCTTAAGCTCGGACAAGAATAATTCTAAAGAAACTGACCGAATGCCAAGCTTATCTAAGAGCTCACTCTTGTCAAAACGCCTAGGTTTGTGTGTCCCCTGTCTTTGTAGAAATCACTTCCCGGTCGTTTGTCTAACGGGCGACACATGTGAACCGTAACCCTGTCCCATATACATACGTTTTTCGACGCCTCTGCTCTGCAGCAATGTCCCCTTTTTGCCACAATTTGTTAAACTCTGTTTGATAATTAAACTCTCATTTATGGATAATTTTCACGTTTTAGCTAATATGTTTTCAAAGTCGTCTGTTACAGATTTGTTCCAAGTGGGAATGCGTTAAAGTACTCTTGTTTTTATTTTATTTTTTACATTGTATTTTCTTATTTTTTTATATTACAGATACAAGTACAGTTAGGTATTTATCACATTTTCTGGGAAGAACTTGTTCGAGTATTTCCCCGTGAGCAGATTCTCGTTGTACAAAATAAAAATATCAGTACTATCGAAACTTATAGAAGGCTTTATTCTTTTCTTAATATAGGTAGGTAACGTTATACATAGTTGGGATTATCATGCCATACATATTAGAGCAACGATCAATTTCTCCTTTTGCCCCAATGTTTTCAACTTTTCTCTAATTTTACCTTCATTTAAAGAGAGTTTTCGTGTTTTTGGCTAGATGTTATCAAAGTCGTCTGCTGCAGATATGTTGTATTGGGGAACGGGTTAAGCGTTTACCAGATACAATAATGACGTTCAAATCACGACTGCTTTGAATATAGATCAGGAAACACTAGAACAACTGGAAAATCGGAAGTGGTTTTTTTAATAAAGAGATGGACATTTGTGGTAAATTTATCGTCGTGAGCCATTGGTCTACTTAGGAATGTTATTTCGTTATTTATTTGAATCAATGAAATGCTAAGAGTTATATTATATAAAATATGTTATTATATTTTCATTTCAGCACAATTATCAGATATTAGAATACACGGATTTATCAACTTAAATCCTCATGCAAACGAGAGATCAGCATCATACAAAAGACAAGGACCAATGTTCAACTTTTGTCAACACTGTGAATGTTTGCCTGTACAGACGTATACTCGTTCGTCAACACTGTGAATGTTTGCTTGTACAGACGTTTACACGTTCGTCAACACTGTCAATGTTTGCCTGTACAGACGTAAACTTTCGTCAACACTGTCGATGTTTGCCTGTACAAACTTAAACTTTCGTCAACACTGTCAATGTTTGCCTGTACAGACGTAAACTTTCGTCAACACTGTCAATGTCTGCCTGTACATACGTTAACTTTCGTCAACACTGTGAATGTTTGACTGTACAGTGGTAAACTTCCGTCAACACTGTCACTGTTTGCATGTACAGACGTTAACTTTCGTCAACACTGTAAATGTTTGCCTGTACAGACGTATACACGTTCGTCAAAACTGTCACTGTTTGCCTGTACAGACGTTTACACGTTCGTCAACACTGTCACTGTTTGCCTGTACAGACGTATGCACGTTCGTCAACACTGTCACTGTTTGCCTGTACAGACGTTAACTTTCGTCAACACTGTCAATGTTTGCCAGTACAGACGTTTACACGTTCGTCAACACTGTCAATGTTTGCCTGTACAGACGTTTACACGTTCGTCAACACTATCACTGTTTGCATGTACAGACGTTAACTTTCGTCAACACTGTGAATGTTTGCCTGTACAGACGTTTACACGTTCGTCAACACTGTCAATGTTTGCCTGTACAGACGTTTACACGTTCGTCAACACTATCACTGTTTGCATGTACAGACGTTAACTTTCGTCAACACTGTGAATGTTTGCCTGTACAGACGTTTACACGTTCGTCAACACTGTGAATGTTTGCCTGTACAGACGTTTACACGTTCGTCAACACTGTCAATGTTTGCCTGTACAGACGTATACACGTTCGTCAACACTGTCAGTGTTTTCCTGTACAGACGTACAATCTCGTCAACAATTTTATTAATGTTTATCTGTACAACATGAAACACAAGAGGTAACTTTTCTCAAAGTTATAAAAGTATAGCCTCATTCGTACAGAAAATTCATGTTGCCTTATAAGCAACAGACAACTTTGAAAACATTTGTGACAAAAGGAGAAATTGCATTTCATGAGCAATTTACCTATTTTTCCACAATATTTTCAATTATATTCAATGATTTCCCTTTCATTTATAGAGATTTTCCTTATTTTATCTTGATATTTTTATACATGATTTGCTATATGTGGAAAAGACTTGATGTACCTTCATACGATGTCGAAACGAAGGTGAAGCATGACCCTTTTTATCGCCCCATGCTTCTCATTTGTTTTTGCCGCACCTCCGTTGGGGGTTGGGGAATATGCGTGTGAGAGCATGAACCAGTAATTCATTGGGTAGACATTGACTAGAGAGCCTCGACTTTTTAGAAACTTCCTACACGTTTTCACACAAATTGCGTGCATCAAGGCAGTAAAATTATTTAAGTGAAAACATTAGCAAAGATTTTTTGGATTACTTTTAAATTCTGTTTTTATTTGTGGAAATGATAGTTATTTTATTATATGGGTATATTTAATCAGATGTCAATATTTTCATAAAAAGTTATATTTACACATTGTCAGTAACGGTCTATTCTAACCCGTCCTTGCGAAAAGGTACAAGTTAATATTTCTGTTCAGTATAGGTTTAGATCACCGTGTCCATCTGATAAGTCTGATCGGAACCTACACAAGTTGACGGAATTTTCCAACACTCTTAGGTAAATAGTCTATGAACAGTGTAGATCTGAATATACAGTGTTCATACAAGTCCACGTGTACCGTTTTCACTGGAGGGTTCATTTTACATGTAGGCGGACAACGATTGCTCCAATGGGATTAAAGTATCCCACAACCCCCAAACTTTCACATGCAACTGAGTTCATTCTGAATGACATTGTTAATTTTAATTGATCCGCATTGAACTGATAAGACTTATCAGATGACCTGAACCTATATCTTAGTTTTTGTGTCGCTTTCCCTGACAAAGAGAGATAGGGATCACTTCTCCATCGTCTTATTCCACATGTCTGTCAAACGTTCACTTACTGTCTACCTGCAGGCGACAGGTGGTGTATACCTGCGAACACTCTTTGTCAAAAGATACATATGCCGTTCCACGAGCAAACCAAGCTTATGGACTCTGCGTAATGTATCGACCGAGATTAGCCTGCACAGTCAGCGCAGGCTAATCTGGGCCAACACATTCCGTCCCAGGCGCATAGAGCTATAGAGTAATGATCCCTGAAACAGAAAATCCGCAGGAGGCGAAACATGTTTGTCTGGGTTAGCCTGCGCGGAATGCTTAGACTGATCTGGGTCGATACTTTACGCGGAGTCTACAATGTTGGTTTTCTAGTGGAACGGCTTAAAATATGGGGCAGCTTCAAATGAACGCGTACAATGAAGACTCGTGCGGGGCTGTGCATCGGAGCGTATTCTCCACTCTCTCTACTGTTCACGTGTACATCAAGACGTCTTTTTGCCTGATGCGGCTAAACATAACATGAGTCAGTGCATTGGAAAAAATACGAGTTTGGTTTTTAGAACAGTTTACATCCATATCAGCATGTGTATCAATACAGTCTATTTAAGATATACACTGTCCACTTATTTTTGTTGAAATTCTAATAAGACTAAGGAGGTGACTGATCGAAACATACACTGTTTGGAAATGCCATTGTGTACCTTTTCTCATGTTCTTGCTCATATATATCACAAGAGGCTGGTGTGATGGTATTTATCTACAAACCTGACCGAGCCTTCTCTGGCTGTACACACATACCTGAACGAGCCTTCTCTGGCTGTACACACATACCTGAACGATCCTTCTCTGGCTGTACACACAGACCTGACCGAGCCTTCTCTGGCTGTACACACAGACCTGACCGAGCCTTCTCTGGCTGTACACACAGACCTGAACGAGCCTCCTCTGGCTGTACAAACAGACCTGACCGAGCCTTCTCTGGCTGTACACACAGACCTGACCGAGCCTTCTCTGGCTGTACACACAGACCTGACCAAGCCTTCTCTGGCTGTACACACAGACCTGACCGAGCCTTCTCTGGCTGTACACACTGACCCATTTCTACTGACGCAGAATGTTCTGATGAGACTTCGGGATGTTAAGGAACAAACAACAACGGACATAACTAAACATTTGTAAACTATCAGCTATTGTATAACAGGTTCGATAATTTATAGTATTCACCCGGATGAAACCTATTTGCAAATATATACTTCAGGGGACATAACTCGAGTTATTTCTTTTGTCTGGATTTACCAACCCTACCATTACAATATATAGGGTCAAACATTCACCAATAATGGCGACACCCGTTGTATATGATGAATCAGGCAAATCTTTATAGCGACAACTTCAGTGTGTGTATACCACGTGACTTTGACGTCACAAATGCTACGGCGGACAGAAACATTTTACTTCGGTTTAGAAGTAAAAACAAAGGTAACTTTTTTATTTCTTCTTCATAATTTTTTAATGGAACATGGCGCAGTCTACGCCGCTTACAGAGCCCTATCTCCGGTTTTTCAACGGAGATTGATTAGTGGTTTAGTTTCTTCAAACACTTCGATGAATCTTTTCTCAAAATGTATTAATATCGCCGACAGCCGGAGCATTATCAAAACTGGATTTTGAGAACAGGTTCGTCGACGTGTTTGAAACAAAGCACAGAAGTGCTGACGGTTTGGGGGGCTGCAGGAAGGTTGGAGAAGAAGGGAAAATGAGAAAAAAAATAACAATTGCAGCTTATATTTATGTATTTATTGTTTAGAAGTTAACAGATCATATCAAAAATAGTAGATGGTATTATTACTATGATCAGGGGCTAAAGCCCCAGACCAAAAAACTAGACCACCAATCAAACTCCTGTAAAAAACCCGGAGATAGAACATTGTAAGCGGCGTAGACTGCGCCATGTTTCATTAAAAAGGGTGAAGAAATAAAAAAAGTTACCATTGTTTTTACATTCTTATCAAGAGCAATTATTTCTGTCTGACCATGCAAATATGACGTCAAAAGTCACGTGGTATACACACACTGAACTTTTCTTTTAACCAAATCAGTTATCCTTTCGAACTCAGAAGTAGTTTGCTTCAGTATTTATGTGAGACGTCCCACATGAAAACCAACATTGTGGTTTCTGCGTAAAGTATGGACTGGATCAGCCTAAGCATACCGCGCAGGCTAACCCGGACATACACTTTTCGCCTCCTGTGGATTTTCTGTGTCACGATCACGAATCATTACTCTATACCTCTATCCTCAATACCTCTATCCTCTTAAGGCGGAATGTGTCGGCCCAGGACTAGCCTAAGCGGACGGCGCAGGCTGATCTGGGTCGATACATTACGCAAAGACCATAATGGTTTTTTTTTTTGTGGCGGCATAAATTACGAAAATGATTTGTATATTTGCCTTTTTACTACGTATGCGATAGCAATATTTAAGGGGAGGTGACAAATATAGTCGCTATTGTTGGTTCATGCCATGGTACCAATTAACTTTAGCATGCTGGGTACCAGACTGCTTTTTCTTTGGTGCAGTGCTATTTACAAAAGCCAGGCGACAATTGGAATTAGCCTTTCAAATGAGAGAGTGATAAACAGTTGACTGTCGCCTATTAAAACGCTACAGGTAACCTACTTAAATCATTTCTAACGACGGGATCGAAAAAAAAAGTATGGTTTGGCAATAAAAGTACCGTTGATCTCAATAGAAACGCCATAAGCGCGAAGAGGTCGTGGCGTATGGCATAATTGTGTCAATTAATGCCGAGAACATAGAGAACTTACGTTCTCGATTGAAATCGCAGGTTTTTCTGAAAACCTATGTTCTCGGCATTAATTGACACAATGTTGCCATACGCCACGACCTCTTCGCGCTTATGGCGTTTCTGTTGAGATCGATGGACTTGTCAACGGCGATCACCGACGATCCCGCGGCGATCTTACCACGCTTACCACGTATCGTAACTGCACGGCGAACATGAAAAGCATGGTCGCCATAGGAGCCTGGTGAAAGCTTGATAACCACGCCATGGTCGTACTAGGAACTCAATAATCGCAGCGGGAACCCTATAAGACCGCCACAGGCGCACTGGGAGCCCCTATATTCACTACTACGTTCATGTCGATGTTACGACGCCTGTCACGCGACCTTTGCGACCGACAGCGTTCTCACCGCGTTTAAGATCAGATCGCCGAACCATAGCGTTTGTTTTAAACATTCTCAAAACAAACGCCGAGACTCGGCGATCATTGGCGACCATGGCGACCACAGAACGATGACTGGCGTTTCCACCACGCGTATACCATGCTAATGGCGACTTTGATGCCCACTGGGCCCAATTTCAGTCTCCGTAACAGCGCAGTATGGACGCCATCCCGGTCTGACGGAGATATAAGGACAATGGTGGTCCTACTCTCAAAGCAACACAATTCATACTACCACATATTCCCATATTGGCTCCGCAGCAGGATATATCAACCCGGATTTGTCTCCCCACTCTTGACTCTCAATCTCCCTCAGAATCTGATTTTGGCAGTAGCCCCAACACGATGATGTTCTCTCGCCTTACAAAGCCCAACTCTCAGTTCTTAAACATATCGTAACAGTATCTACCTTATTTGTCTTTTGGAGAAAAAGTCGCTAGAATGGATGTTTCTAATCGTTCTGCCCATATCTGCCTATCTAATATTGTCGTTATGAAGTAGAACGATACGAAAACAACACCTTTTCCATATTATTTGTTTGTGTTTTTCTTTTTTCTTTTTCTTTATTATATTCTTTTTGAGAGTGACTTATAGGCCCATGGCCTGGTGTTAATTATTACTTTGTGTACTATTGTTTTGTTGATGTACATACAAATGCCACTATACTAACATATTTACTTACTTAAGTATGCGCATCTTTAATAAATATTGGAAATCACAAGGTCAATGATCAACTCCTAGTGGAGCGGCATTCGAAAAAGCAAACACTTCACATACATTGCTCTTTCTTGTGGCTATATGACACTGACATTGTATTTTGTTTTCATAAATTCAAATCTTAAACTAATTGTTTTTTATCGCCGAACCATACTTTTTTGATGTCGTAAGAAACGATTTAAGTAGGTTACCTGTAGCGTACGAATAGGCGACAGTCAACTGTTTACCACTCTCTCACTTGAAAGGCTAATTCCAATTGTCGCGTGCCTTTTGTGAATAGCACTGCGCCAAAGAAAAAGTAGTATGGTACCCAGCATACTATAGTTAATTGGTTCCATGGCATGAACCAACAGTAGTGACTAGATTTGTCACCTCCCCTTATATATCGCTATTGCATACGTAGTAAAAAGTATGGTGGCATATTACTGCCGTAAGATAACCAGTTAATGTTTTGTACACTATTAACTGGTTATCTAGTTAGGGTTTGCGAATTTCACTTAATAAGTAACATACTAACTGGTTAACTAGATAACATTCGTGTTACCACTTATTTGATATTCTCGAAACATAAGACTAAAAACAGGCATGAAAGTGCCCAGAACTGCCACCAGTTACCTTTCATGCTGTAAAATAAGACTTATACGACCATTAACGTACAACTGAAATCCTATCTAGTTAACTACTTATTATGTCACATACTAACTGGTTAACTAGATAGGATTCGTGTTACCAGTTATAAATAAATAAGACTTATACGACCATTATCGTACAACTGAAATCCTATCTAGTTAACTACTTATTATGTCACATACTAACTGGTTAACTAGATAGGATTCGTGTTACCAGTTATAAATAGATACTGCAGAGGTCCTTTGTGTTTTTCCCTTGGACCGATAACTGTCCAAAGGAAAAATACAAAGGAACTCCGCAGTATTTATTACTAAGTGGTTAACTAGTGGTTAACTAAATAGGATTCGTGTTACCAGTTATAAATAGATACTGCGGAGGTCCTTTGTGTTTTTTCCTTGGATCGATAACTGACCAAAGGAAAAACACAAAGAAACTCCGCAGTATCTATTTATAACTGGTAACACGAATGTTATCTAGTTAACTAGTTAGTATGTGACATAATAAGTGGTTAACTAGATAGGATTTCAGTTGTACGTTATTGATACTGCGGAGGTCCTTCGTATTTTTCCTAAATGAACTTGCAACTTCCATAGCGGAAAAGTACAAAGGACCTCCGCAGTATTTATTTATAACTGGTAACACGAATGTTATCTAGTTAACCAGTTAGTATGTGACATAATAAGTGGTTAACTAGATAGGATTTCAGTTGTACGTTAGTGATACTGCGGAGGTCCTTTGTATTTTTCCTAAATGAACTTGCAACTTCTATAGCGGAAAAATACAAAGGACCTCCGCAGTATCTATTTATAACTGGTAACACGAATGTTATCTAGTTAACCAGTTAGTATGTGACATAATAAGTGGTTAACTAGATAGGATTTCAGTTGTACGTTAATGGTCGTTTAAGTCTTATTTTACAGCAAGAAAAGGTAACTGGTGGCAGTTCTGGGCACTTTCATGCCTGTTTTCGTGTTACGTTTCGATAATATCAAATAAGTGGTAACACGAATGTTATCTAGTTAACTAGTTAGTATGTTACTTATTAAGTGAAATTCGCAAACCCTAACTAGATGATCAGTTAATATTTACAAAACACTAACTGGTTATCTTACGGCAGTAATATGCCACCATAAAAAAGGCATATCAATTTCGTAGTTTATGCAGCCAAAGAACACAACTTAATGTTTGAAATCAATACATGAGCCGTTCTACGAGAAAACCAACAGTATAGTCTCTGCGTAATATATCGACCAAGATCAGCCTGCGCAGTCCGCTCAGGCTAGTCTGGGCCGACACATTCCGCCTTAAGAGGATAGAGGTATAGAGTAATGATTCGTGAAACAGAAAATCTACAGGAGGCGAAAAGTGTCTGTCCGGGTTAACCTGCGCGTCATGCTTAGGCTGGTCCGGTCGATACTTTACTCAGAGACCACAATGTTGGTTTTCTCGTGGGACGGCTCACATAAATACTGAAGCAAACTACTTTTGAGTTCGAAAGGATAAATGGTTTGGTTAAAAGAAAAGTTGTCGCTATAAGCATTTGCCTGATTCATCATATACAATGGGTGTCGCCATTATTGGTGAATGTTTAACCCTATATATTGTAATGGGAGGGTTGGTAAATCCAGACTAACAAAAGAAATAACTCGAGTTATGTCCCCTGAAGTGTATATTTCCAAATAGGTTTCATCCGGGTGATACTTTAAATTATCGAACCTGTTATACAATAGCTCTTTCTTTGTTTTTCGATTGAATACATTTGATATTTTACAAATGTTAAGTTATGTCCGTTGATGTTTGTTCCTTAATATCCCGAAGTCTCATCCGAACATTCTGCGTCAGTCGAAATGGGTCTGTGTGTACAGCCAGAGAAGGCTCGGTCAGGTATGTGTGTACAGCCAGAGAAGGCTCGGTCAGGTCTGTGTGTATAGCCAGAGAAGGCTCGGTCAGGTCTGTGGATTTTCTGTTTCTGGGATCATTACTCTATACCTATATGCCCCTGGGATTACAGGTTAATCTCGATCGATACATTACGCAGAGTCCATAATCTTAGTTTGCTCGTGGAACGGCTCATGTATCTTTTGTCAAAGAGTGTTCGCAGGTATACACGTGTCGCCTGCACATTAGACAGTAAGTGAACGTGTGACAAACAGGTGGAAAAAGACAATGGAGAAGTGATCCCTGTCTCTCCTTGTCAAGGAAAGCGGCACAAAACCAAGGTATAGTAGCAGATCACATTGTCTATCTGATCAGTCTCATCGGTTCAACGCGGATCAATTCAAATTAACAACGCCATTCAGAATGAACTTTGTTGCATGTGAAAGTTTAGGGGTTTTGGGATACTTTAATCCCATTGGAGCAATCGCTGTCCGCCTACATGTAATATGAACCCTTCAATGGAAACGGTACACGTGGACTTGTAGAGTTGTTGGACCAAAAGTGTTGGACAATTTCGTCAACTTGTGTAGGTTCTGATAAGACTTATCAGTTGGACACGGTGATCTGAACCTATACTGAACAGAAATATTAACTTGTACCTTTTCGCAAGGACGGGTTAAAATGGACCAGACCGATACTGACAATGTGTAAATAGAACTTTTTCTGAAGATATTGACATCTGATTAAATATACCCATATAAATATAATTGAAAATATTGTGGCAAAATAGGTAAATTGCTCATGAAATGCAATTTCTCCTTTTGTCACAAATGTTTTCAAAAGTTGTCTGTTGCTTATAAGGCAAAATGAGTTGACGAAAGTTTACGTCTGTACAGGTAAACATTGACAGTGCTGACAAAAGTTTACGTCTGTACAGGCAAACATTGACAGTGTTGACGAAAGTTTACGTCTGTACAGGCAAACATTGACAGTGTTGACGACAGTTTACGTCTTTACAGGCAAACATTGACAGTGTTGACGAAGGTTTACATCTGTACAGGCAAACATTGACAGTGTTGACGAAAGTTTACGTCTGTACAGGCAAATATTGACAGTGTTGACGAAGGTTTACGTCTGTACAGGCTACATTGACAGTGTTGACGAAAGTTTACGTCTGTACAGGCAAATATTCACAGTGTTGACGAAGGTTTACGTCTAAACAGGCAAACATTGACAGTGCTGACGAAAGGTTACGTCTGTACAGGCAAACATTGACAGTGTTGACGAAAGTTTACGTCTGTACAGGCAAACATTGACAGTGCTGACGAAGGTTTACGTCTGTACAGGCTACATTGACAGTGTTGACGAAAGTTTACGTCTGTACAGGCAAACATTCACAGTGTTGACGAAGGTTTACGTCTGTACAGGCTACATTGACAGTGTTGACGAAAGTTTACGTCTGTACAGGCAAACATTGACAGTGTTGACGAAAGTTTACGTCTGTACAGGCAAACATTGACAGTGTTGACGACAGTTTACGTCTTTACAGGCAAACATTGACAGTGTTGACGAAGGTTTACATCTGTACAGGCAAACATTGACAGTGTTGACGAAAGTTTACGTCTGTACAGGCAAATATTGACAGTGTTGACGAAGGTTTACGTGTTGAGAGTCGTCTGTTGCATATTGTGTTGTATGTGGCAAAGGGATTAGTGAAGACTGGTGACACTGCGCATGAGAACGTTTGACTAGTCACTGTTCGTATATGCATCAGTGCTCCCTTTTCTGTCTCGCACGGCAATGAGGAATAAACAAACGAAATACGTACTAAATCGGCCCCTGGCAAAGAATTGTGCTTCTTTAAATCCAGGGGAGATAACTTCGGGGTGTTTCATGATTTTCCCGAACAGTTCGCTGGTCCCTCCTTTCTTCACTCCAATCACGAAAAAGTATGGAAGACATTTTAACTTTAACCCATCATACCAGCACGGATTCTTAAAACGTTTGTCAAACGTAAAGGGAACCTGTCAGATAGATACGTGAAACATGTTATTACAAAGTTGAAAACTATATAGAACTTGATATATTTCTTTGACAAAAATGGGATGCTTTCGGGGAAGTCGTGGGGTGCTTTCCAAGTATAAATACTGTGATCAAAGGGTTGTTTTAGGATCAGAATAACGAAACACATATATGAACGCATCTCTTTTCTTTGCAACAAGCGAAGCCCGAAAATAATTGAATAAGATTATTCATCCTATCTTTCATTTGGTCTGTCTTAAACATTTGCCCACTAGAACCGATTTTGTGAAACCTGTATCAACAGTATTGAGCGAGGCCTGTCGGTGAATCCGCGCCGTCTAACCAGGCACTATACTGTTGACTGTTCAACATGTTATCTTGATATTCAAAGAATTGGTAAAATACAAAGCTGGACAAATCCATTTTAGATAGTCAACATTGGACGGGTTAACGTTTCTCTTGATAAACACGTGTTCTTTACTCCTCCGTTATACATCGAACTTGTTTGAAAGTTATCTGGTGACATTTTAATTGAACATAGCCAGAGCTTGAGTGTTTCCACTATGTGTACTCAACACAATATACACAAATATATATAAATACGAATTGATCTTATAGATTTTGGTAAACATAATTTACAAGACACTCATATATATTTGTGACGTTTATATATCTTTACAAACAGTAAAATGCAATGTCCGATTTAAAACAGGCTGTACACATAGATCTCAATTAGCTTTGTACGTAGCACACAGAGTTTCAAACACTTGTCACGGATTCGAATCCCTCAAACGGAATATTTTTTAATTTCGACATTTTTATAATATTACTTATTTCGTGTTATCTGACAATTATTCTCCCTCTTTTTATAATTATAATACAGGTTTGCCAATAAATAATATGTTTTCTATAAAATATATTTAAAAAAAAATACATGCACATGTATTTATGTATGCGCATTGGTGATACGTTGTAACCTAGAGGAAAGATTACAAATACATTGACATTGCACTAGAGTTTTACAAATGGAACGAGAAAGGAATCTTATAATTAACTTAATTAAACCTTGTGCAAAGAAAAAAAGATGATCGAATATAAATTATATTAAAATGCAATGTAGGAAAGAAGAAGAAAAGAAGCATAACATAAGAATCGAACCACACGTAACGATTACACAGCCTAATGTTAACAACGAAGACAGGTGTAGAAAACTGATGGACGGGTAAAACCTGTTTACTAATAAAATTCGCTTTCAGTATCACTTTAAACCTTTAAGAACAATATGTCAGTGGTTTATACAATGATAAGGACATCAGACTAATATACTTCGCTGTATGTTTATTATTCAGATCTGGTTTCAATGTGATTGTGTTTTAAACTAACGACAAGAGAAAGTTGATGCAAGGCATCAATGTCGCTGGAAAAGAGTGCATTGATTTATTTATGTATTCTTGACTCTCATTAGTCTAAACAAACATTAGGAACGTTGTAATGCAAACAATTGTTTATAAATTTTATATTCATACCTATACATTAGGGTATCTAACGAAATGTGTACACATTAATCTTGGCTTAAATTAATTTTGATGTTGTTACTAATTTAAATAATAGTATTCATTCATATAATTTCAATGTTTGTCAATCTTATTCAAACGAATCACAAGGTAAAGATCCTAGTATTGCTTAAAGGGAGGGAAGTATACAAAAGTCTTCAAAAGGAGAAATATATCAGCATTTCCGTCTACAGTTTAAATTGTTCTAATGTTTGTGGATTTAAATGTTCTTTTTCTCTTATTTCTACATGTACAACGAAATATTGCGGCTTCTCTTTGACGCTTTGCGTCAAACATTCGTCTTGTACTTATCTAAACTAAAATAATATTTTGATCACTCGCTTCATATCGAAATGCGCATGCGCGAAAATCGATGTTAAAGGTCACGAAACTAGAACACAACAGGATAGGGTCTATATTTAGCTTAGAAACAGTTCCTATTTTAGATATTTATGGATTAACATTATTAAATGAATTCTACACAAATCAAGACATCTCTTTGAACATGAAAACAACATTTAGTAAGTTAAAATTGCTATTAAAAGTATAATTCGACGTGATTTTTATCTCGATATTGACACATAACAGTATGCAGCAAGTCTAGCAGGGACCTCTTGTGTCTTCGTAAATAAGACAAAAAACATAAATGCGAGTCAAAATAAAGAAACTGCAAATACTTAAAACATCGGAATATTTATTTCATTTTAGATGTGTCATTACTTAGTGTTTTTAAACAAACACAATTGTTATATGTTCAAGTTTCTTTCTAATAATAAGCCTCCCTCGCATGTCATTTCCGAAAACCTATTAAAAATAGAAGTCGCGGACTTCTGCCCGGCGACTAATAATGCATTTAATAGCCTTATTGAATGTTATTAATTAAAAAATAAACATTCAATTGTTCTGTTTAGTTAATGCTTTTACTCGCATGTAAAACTGCGGTAAAGACAACGTAGACAGTGACAATTATCATTTGATAAAACTTACTATTTCAACAGTGATTCGACAAGCCGTTATAGCTCAGTCGATAGCGACGAGGGCTATTAATCTCGATGTCATGGATTCGAACCCTGACTCGGTCATTTATTTGTTCCGATATTGTGTCATTGTGATTAGCGTCATTTGTGTAAAATATCAACTCGGGAAGGCAGCGCAGTTCCCTGGAAAGAATGTTGTGCGTATTACTGGTGACCGCCGTGATATTACTGACATAAAAACACTTAAATCTGATTGGTATTGCGGTAACTTATAAACAATAACATATAACCCATGATGTCGACCTGTTACTGTATACTACAACATACAGTATTGTCAGTAAATTGATATTTATCCAATCCTGAATATGCGAGATGTTAACTTGTATATGCCAGTGTGAAAATTGTAGGTTGGTTGTCTAATAACTGTCATTCTTAAACAAAGATTTCCTTATAGATGGTTTAGAAATACATGTGCATGTACATGAAATATATTGAACGTAATGAAATATATTGAACGTAATGAAATATATTGAACGTAATGAAATATATTGAACGTAATGAAATATATTGAACGTAATGAAATACAGATATAAAGTTGAGACATGTAATTATGTAATTAATCGGTACACAATACTTACATCTTTTAATAAGTCATGTCCATGGTAGCTCATGTCAGATGAAAAGGAAACACTTTCTGATGTCGATTTCAATGTCGATGTTGACGCTATAGTCTCCTCACGTTTTAGACTCAAATCAGCCCGTGTAGCCCCATCTCTGACAACAAACGCTGACCATCGTTGGCCAACGAATTTACCAACATCTCCGTGTAATAACGTCACATACAAAAAAGGTAGAGTGTAAAGCACTAATAGTACCACCGAAATTAATAAGAGACAACTCCTGAACTTTTCAACACGTATCAACCTCATTGTGTGAGATTTTTCAGAAATATGTGCTTACTTTGTCTTTAACACTTAATTCAATATTTGTTCTCTCATATATTGAGACTTGCCGTAGTTGTCACTAAATGTTTTCGAAGTCGTCTACTGCAAAAAAAGATGTATGTGTGAAAGGGTTAAACAGATGTCAGACCGGAGAGACAATAAGACCGCAAATCAGCTGCTTAGACGCCAGTGTAAAACCCCTGAACATATATAAGATCAATTTCACATTTACAAATAATGTAAATAACAATAAGAAGTATAACACTATTAACAGATGTCTGGATTTTCAATATTTTAGGAATAATACATTTTGATGCAGAGTTGAACATCTATTTGACAAAGACAATGTTTTCAAAGTAGTATGTTGCTCTATCGTCCGTCCAATAGAAAGGATGAAATAAATAACGGAAACTATGTATCTATGCGATAGGTCGCATGTTTGTCGACATTATTTCGCGGAATCAAATTTCGAGAAAGTGATACTTCGAGTTCATTTGATAGGTTTCCGCGCATATTTACGAAAACATCCTCATCGATTGGCCTACACTACTTATTTATCATTAATTATGTTTCCCTCGGTTTATAATATTCAAATTCATAAAATAATGAGATGTGTACACATAATCTGATTGAGCACGACCCTTACATCTTGTTCAAAACGCTGTGCTTTAAAATGCACCACCATTTGATTTAGGAATGAATGAATGTATATTGTTTTACGGCGCATCGACAGCTAAGGTCATTTAGCGCGCATTTAAATTTAATTATTCATGATCACTGGGTGAACAAACCAGTACTAGGCTAGAAAATGTGCCTTGCCCAAGAGCACTCCACCATGACCGAATTGCCGCGACTGGGGATCGAACCCGGGACACCCGGTTTCGAAATCCCCGACGCTAACCACTCGACCACGGCGGATTTGATTTAGGAATGATTTACATGTGAAGTTATACATCGAATGACTTAAAATGTAATCAAACCATTTTGATAAAATTAAGAATAACGTTGCTGTAAATGACGAAATTGTTTGAGCGTCGAGCATAAATTATGAAAATGACGTCGAAAAAATACACCTATCTTTTTTGACGTCCATGCCGGCGTCAATATTCGTCATACGAAGTCCACAAATAGATAAAAAAAAAACTAGACAGGTTGGACTATATGAAAATGTACAAATACCAAAAACCGAAAATGTTAATGTGTTATTGTTCTGTTAATATTGAATATTATATATATTATCCAAATATTTTAATGAAAATGACGTCGAAAGAATACACCTGTCTTTTGTTGACGTCCATGACGGCGTAAATATTCGCCATACGAAGTCCACATATAGATAACCAAAAAAATAGACAGGTTGGACTATATGAAAATGTAAAAATACCAAAATCGAAAATGTTGTCACTGTCACCGGTTTTCTCATGGAGTGGCCCATTTGTATGTCTCTGACTTCCCTTGTTTAAATGATTTCAAAGCAATCTAGCCACTTTTGATTCTGCATTTCTATCTATTGCATTTTGTCTTTATTCCAAGCCTTTAATTTAATATAAAATGTCAACAGAAATGTGTTATTATTCTGTTAATATTGAATACTATATATATTGTCCAAATAGTTTACGGAAGTATTTAGGATCCATTCATATTGTAAAAAGGTCTGAGATTTTAACTATTGTTTGGACAGACTAGGATAGTGGGTCTAGACTTTAGCTGTGAACGAGTATTCGTGAATTGGGAATTACATTTATTTCATTCAATGTATCACAAACATATAAATACACATCTCTTATTATATCCCCAAAACAAAGTTTCGGATTATATTGATTTTACTCTGTTTCTTATTATTAAGTCACCCAAAACGAGTTTTGGTGACTTATTGTTTTTGCCCAGTTTCTTTTTCTTTTTCTTCTTATTATATCCCCAAAACAAAGTTTGGGGATATATTGATTTTACTCTGTTTCTTATTATATCCCCAAAACGAAGTTTGAGGGATATATTGTTTTTGCACCGTTTCTTATTATATCCCCAAAACTCAAGTTTGGGGATATATTGTTTTTGCCCCGTTTCTTATTATTACGATTCCCCAACAATCGTATTGTTTTTCTATTGTTTTTTATTATTATTATTACGATTCCCCAACAAAGTTTCTATTGTTTTTTATTACGATTCCCCAACAGAGTTGGGAATCGTATTGTTTTTCTACTGTTTTTTATTATTATTCTTCTTCTTCTTCTTATTACGATTCCCCAACAGAGTTGGGAATCGTATTGTTTTTCTATTGTTTTTTCTTTTTATTATTATTATTATTATTATTCTCTTTCAGCTATCCAAATTTTTGTCCAGAGCAATACTCATAAACTACTTGATGGAATTGATCGAAACTTGCAACATAGATATATGGCAATGTGAACTTGTGTAGTTTTCAAGAATGATTACTCTGAGCCACTTTTTTGCAAAGTTATCTCCCCTTTTTCAATATTTTAATCAATTTTTGTCAGAGCGATATCTTGTGAACGAATGGTCATATAGTATTGAAACTTGGAACATAGATAGATGGCACTGTGCAGTTGTACAACATGCAAGAATTATAACTCTGGGCCACTTTTTTGCAAAGTTATCTCCCCTTTTTCATTATTTTTATAATTTGGTGATTAAAGCTTGTATAACTCGATAACGAAAAGAGATAGAGACTTGAAACTTGGTAAAAGTGTTTCCAATCAAGTGACCTACTTTCTTATGTGTATTTGAGCGTGATGACCGTATACTCGTTTCTGATTGGTCGATTTTTCGGACTTGTATAACTCAAAAACGACAAGTGATAGAGACTTGAAACTTAGTACATGTCTTTCTTATCAAGTGGTATTACTTTTTCAAGTGTATTAGCGCATGACCGAATACTCGTTTCTGATTGGTCGATTTTTCGGAATTGTATAACTCAAAAACGACAAGTGATAGTGACTTGAAACTTAGTACATGTGTTCCTAATCAAGTGGTACTACTTTCCCAAGTGTTTTAGCGCATGACCGAATACTCGTTTCTGATTGGTCGATTTTTTGGACTTGTATAACTCAAAAACGACAAGTGATAGAGGCTTAAAACTTAGTACATGTGTTTCTGTAGTTCTACTTTCTCAAGTGTATTAGCGAATGACCAAATACTCGTTTCTGATTGGTCGATTTTTCGGAATTGTATAACTCAAAAACGACAAGTGATAGTGGCAAGGGAATCGTTCGTAACTGTTGCTACAGTTACAAATCTCTAGTTATTATTATTATTATTATTTTCTTTCTCCTATCCAAATTTTTGTCCAGAGCAATACTCATGAACTACTTGATGGAATTGATCGAAACTTGCAACATAGATAGATGGCAATGTGAACTTGTGTAGTTTTCAAGAATGATAACTCTGAGCCACTTTTTTGCAAAGTTATCTCCCCTTTTTCAATATTTTAATCAATTTTTGTCAGAGCCATATCTTGTGAACGAATGGTCAGATATTATTGAAACTTGGAACATAGATAGATGGCACTGTGCAGTTGTACAACATGCAAGAATTATAACTCTGGGCCACTTTTTTGCAAAGTTATCTCCCCTTTTTCATTTTTTTAATAATTGGGTGATTTGAACTTGTATAACTCGATAACGAAAAGAGATAGAGACTTGAAACTTAGTACAAATGTTTCCAATCAAGTGACCTACTTTCTCATGTGTATTTGAGCTTGACCGAATACTCGTTTCTGATTGGTCGATTTTTCGGACTTGTATAACTCGAAAATGACTAGTGATAGAGACTTGAAACTTAGTACATGTGATTCTAATCAAGTAGTACTACTTTCTCAAGTGTATTAGCGCATGACCGAATACTCGTTTCTGATTGGTCGATTTTTCTGACTTGTATAACTCAAAAACGACAAGTGATAGAGACTTGAAACTTAGTACATGTGTTTCTTATCAAGTAGTTCTACTTTTGCATGTGTATTAGCGCATGACCGAATACTCGTTTCTGATTGGTCGATTTTTCGGACTTGTATAACTCACAAACGACAAGTGATAGAGACTTGAAACTTAGTACATGTGTCCCTAATCAGGTAGTAGTACTTTCGCAAGTGTATTAGCGCATTACCGAATACTCTGGGCCATTGTGTTATCTGCCCTTGTTCAATACAATGGCAAGGGAATCGTTCGTAACTGTTGCTACAGTTACAATCTCTAGTTATTATTATTATTCTTTCTTTCTTTCTTTTTCTTCTATCCAAAATTTTGTCCGAGCGATATCTCATCAACTACTGATCAGACAATATTGAAACTTAGAACATATATAGATGGCAATGTGACTTAGATGAAGATGCAAGAATGATAACTCTGGGTCACTTTTTTGCAAAGTTATCTCCCCTTATTCAATATTTTAATCAATTTTTGTCCGAGCGATATCTGGTGAACTAATGATCAGATACTATTCAAACTTGGAACATAGATATATGGCAAGGTGAAGTTGTGCAAGATGCAAGAATGATAACTCTGGGCCACTTTGTTGCAAAGTTATCTCCCCTTGTTCAATATTGGCAAAAGTTGATTTTTCGGACTTGTATTACTCAATAACGACCAGTGATAGAGACTTGAAACATAGTACATGTGTTCCTTATCAAGTGATACTACTTTCTCAAGTGTATTCGTGCATGTCCGAATCCTCGTTTCTGATTGGTCGAAATTGTGACCTTCAATAACTCAATAACGACAAGTGATAGAGACTTGAAACTTAGTACATGAGTTCCAAATCAAGTAGTACTACTTTCTCAAGTGTATTAGCGCATGACCGAATACTCGTTTCTGATTGGTCGATTTTTTGGACTTGTATAACTCAAAAACGACAAGTGATAGAGACTTGAAACTTAGTACATGTGTTCTTAATCATGTTATACTGCCTTTGCAAATGTTTCGTGGATGATCGAATACTCGTTTCTGATTGGTTAATTTTTTGGACTTGTATAACTCAGCAATGACAAGTGATAGCAACTTGAAACTTAGTACATGTTCCTTAACAAGTTATGTTGCTTTGACAAACGGATTCGGTCATGACCAAATACTCTTTTCTGATTGGTCGATTTTTCGGACTTGTATTACTCAAAACGACCAGTGATAGAGACTTGAAACCTAGTACATGTGTTCCTTATCAAGTGATACTACTTTCTCAAGTGTATTCTTGCATATCCGAATCCTCGTTTCTGATTGGTCGAACAAAATGGCAAGGGAATCGTTCGTAACTGTTGCTACAGTTACAATCTCTAGTTATTATTATTATTCTTTCTTTCTTTCTTTTTCTTCTATCCAAATATTTGTCCGAGCGATATCTTGTGAACTAATGGTCAGATACCATTCAAACTTGGAACATAGATAGATGGCAATGTGAAGTTGTGCAAGACGCAAGAATGATAACTCTGGGTCACTTTGTTGCAAAGTTATCTCCCCTTATTCAATATTTTAATCAATTTTTGTCCGAGCGATATCTGGTGAACTAATGATCAGATACTATTCAAACTTTGAACATAGATAGATGGCAATGTGAAGTTGTGCAAGATGCAAGAATGATAACTCTGGGCCACTTTGTTGCAAAGTTATCTCCCCTTATTCAATATTTTTATCAATTTTTGTCCGAGCGATATCTGGTGAACTAATGGTCAGATACTATTCAAACTTAGAACATAGATATATGGCAAGGTGAAGTTGTGCAAGATGCAACAATGATAACTCTGGGCCACTTCGTTGCAAAGTTATCTCCACTTGTTCAATATTTTTAATCAAAGCGCTGAAGTCATTGACAAACTGCAATGGGGAGACATATGTTTTTTCATAAAAACAACCTTTCTAGATATTACGATTCCCCAACACAGTTGGGAATCGTATTGTTTTTCTACTGTTTTTTATTATTATTCTTTTTTCTTCTTTTTTTTTTCACCTATCCAAATCTTTGTCCGAGCGATATCTGGTGAACTAATGATCAGATACTATTCAAACTTTGAACATAGATAGATGGCAATGTGAAGTTGTGCAAGATGTAAGAATGATAACTCTGGGCCACTTTGTTGCAAAGTTATCTCCCCTTATTCAATATTTTTATCAATTTTTGTCCGAGCGATATCTGGTGAACTAATGGTCAGATACTATTCAAACTTAGAACATAGATATATATGGCAAGGTGAAATTGTGCAAGATGCAAACATGATAACTCTGGGCCACTTTGTTGCAAAGTTATCTCCCCTTGTTCAATATTGGCAAAAGTCGATTGTTCGGACTTGTATTACTCAATAACGACCAGTGATAGAGACTTGAAACCTAGTACATGTGTTCCTTATCAAGTGATACTACTTTCTCAAGTGTATTCGTGCATGTCTGAATCCTCGTTTCTGATTGGTCGAAATTTTGGCCTTCAATAACTCAATAACGACAAGTGATAGAGACTTGAAACTTAGTACACGAGTTCCTAATCAAGTAGTACTACTTTCTCAAGTGTATTAGCGCATGAGCGAATACTCTTTTCTGATTGGTCGATTTTTTGAACTTGTATAACTCAAAAACGACAAGTGATAGAGACTTGAAACTTAGTACATGTGTTCCTAATCATGTTATACTGCCTTTGCAAATGTTTTCGTGGATGATCGAATACTCTTTTCTGATTGGTCGATTTTTCGGACTTCTATAACTCAGCAATGACAAGTGATGGCAACTTAAAACTTAGTGCATGTGTTCCTAATCAAGTAGTACTACTTTCTCAAGTGTATTAGCGCATGACCGAATACTCGTTGGTGATTGGTCGATTTTTTGGACTTGTATAACTCAAAAACGACATGTTATACTGCCTTTGCAAATGTTTTCGTTGATGATCGAATACTCGTTTCTGATTGGTTGATTTTTCGGACTTGTATAACTCTGCAATGACACGTGATAGCAACTTGAAACTTAGTACATGTGTTCCTTATCAAGTGATACTACTTTCTCAAGTGTATTCGTGCATATCCGAATCTTTGTTTCTGATTGGTCGAACAAAATGGCAAGGGAATCGTTCGTAACTGTTGCTACAGTTACAATCTCTAGTTACTATTATTATTTTTATTTTTTTTTCTTATTTTTCTTTGCATTTAGCTTTGTCCGGAAGTTTTCTCGGAGATGCTTCAACCGATCTTAATGAAACTTTGCACACAGATAGGCCACCACTCGCAGATGTGCATGTGATTTGTAATTTTTAAAATGGTTGCCGCCGTTTCAAAATGGTCGCCATATCTTGATTTCAAGTTTCGATGGTGCGATCTCTATCAAACTTCACGCATGAATAGATACTCACTCAAAGGGGTGCATCCAGCTTTTTTTTTTTTCAAAACGGCCGCCATTTCTTGATTTCAAGTTTCTCTTGATTATAAGTTTCAAAATGGCCACCGTTTCAAAACAAATGGCAGTTGGTGACTTTTTGTTTTTGCTTTAGCTAACACAGTATTACTTGTTATTATTTTTTTTCTTTTCTTTCTTTGCATTTACCTTTGTCGGAGATGCTTCATCCGATCTTAATGAAACTTTGCACAAAGATAGGCCACCACTCGCAGATGTGCATGTGATTTGGAATTTTTAAAATGGTTGCCAATTTAAAAATGACAGCCGGTTTGGTTGTCAAAAAAATCCTAAAAAGGGTCCGATTTCGATGAAATTTGGTTTTCAAGTAGATATAGGTGTGGCGGCAATTTGCCGGTTTTGGGGATATGTGGTGACTTGCTTGCAATCACAATCAGTACTTGTTATTATATCCCCAAAACGAAGTTTGAGGGATATATTGTTTTTGCACCGTTTCTTATTATTATTATTATTATTATTATTATTATTATTATTATTTTTTTTCTTATTTTTCTTTCCATTTACCTTTGTCCGGTGATTTATTCGCAGATGCTTAACCCGATCTTAATGAAACTTTGCACCTTTCGGAATTTTCAAAATAGTCGCCATTTTAAAATGGCAGCTGCAGGTTCGAAACCCAAAAAAAACGCAAAATGCTCCGATTCCGATGAAATTTAGTTTTTAAGTAAATATAGGTGTGGCGAGTTCATTTCCGGTATCGAAATTTTATCCTCGCGTCCCACTTTCAAAATGGTCGCCAAAAAGGCGGAAAAATTGAACGTTGTCCGATTTCATCGCAATTTGATTTAAAAAATATATTTAGATGTTGCGAATTCATTTCCGTTATCGAAATTTTATCACACGGCGGCCGTTTGTTATTCAAAATGGACGCCAAAACCTAAAAATGCTCCGATTTAGATGAAATTTGGTTTTCAAGTACATATAGGTGTGGCGAGTTCATTCCCGGTATCGAAATTTTATCCCGCGGCGGCCATTTTAGATTCAAAATGGCCCCCTAAAACTAAAAATGCTCCGATTTCGATGAAATTTGGTTTTCAAGTACATATAGGTATGGCGAGTTCATTTCCAGTATTAAAATTTTTCTCCCGCAGTGGCCATTTTTATTCAAAATGGCCGCCGAAACATAAAAATGCTCCAATTTCGATGAAATTTGGTTTTCAAGTAGATATAGGTGTGGCGAGTTCATTTACGGTATCGAAGTTTTATCCACCGGCAGCCATTTTTTATTCAAAATGGCCGCCAAAACCTAAAAATGCCTTTTTTTCAAGTACACATAGGTGTGGCGAGTTCATTCTTGGTATCAAAATTTTATCCCGCGGCTGCCATTTTTTATTCAAAATGGCCGCCTAAAACTAAAAATGCTCCGATTTTGATGAAAAATTTGGTTTTCAAGTAGATATAGGTGTGGCGAGTTTATTTCCGTTATCGAAATGTTATCCCGTGGCGGCAATTTGCCGGTTTTGGGGATATATGTGACTTGATTGCAATCACAATCAGTACTTGTTCCTTTTGATTTGCTTGATTTAGTAATATCCGTCACAAAACAATGAATATATTTTCAATTGAAAATATAAAGATTTCAAGAAACTAAATGTTAATATTCGGAATTGTGGACTGGACATAATCAAGATAATTCAAGTCAGAATTTCCGAACTATGAATTGCGTGAATCCAGGTTGGATGTACATCGAAACGAATAGTTATTTATGCGGAAAACAGTTAAATTTTTCCATAAAAAGGAGAATAGCTGTAATATTCATTGCTTAAGTATGATATGACATTTGCCAATTTTAAGAAGGAAATTGTTTTACTTGATTACTGGTATCTCACTATTCTCCAAAACAATGCCTGCATAAATCCATTAACACAACAACTTATTTAATTAACCGTTTCCCACATGTAGAAGAAGTTTGACGCATATGACATTGTGGTAAATGGAGAAATTACTCATAATGAGCAATTTCTCCTTTTGCCACAATTTGTTCAACTCTTTAGAATAAGTAAACTTTTCCTGATAGAGATATTTCATAATTTTGCATAATTCTTTTTCAGAATCGATTACTGGTTGTATGTGGGAAAGAGTTAAAGGACCACAATGCTTTGTAATAACGTTTTATAGCTCCTGGCCCGACATTACTGCATGCAAGTGTTCATTGAAACAAAAACCTCACTGTCACTAAAATATATCTGAATTATAAAACACAAATATACAGACACTTCGTTATATTAATGGGTATTATTGAAGGCTTGTTGAGTTAATACATTCCCATAAAAAGAATCACTATGTAACATATAAGATGACACTTGTCCACATTTTAAAATTAACGAACTGATCATAAGTCGTCCATAGTTACAAATGAAATGCATCAGAGAGTCTAGTGGACGACGAGAGAACAGCCGTTTTCAAATAAGACTTGTATAAGATTGATATCCGTAAACAGAATTGTTACATGTACCGTGAATATCTATATGCTATATGTGATCATACGATTAATCCCTTTTACATGTTTGTAGAAATAAAACGGATTTGGGACTCACAAGTTTTTATAATGTTTGTCGATCAATCTCAATATGCAGTATTTATTTCATAATTTCAGCTTCTGCCCCATAATATACAAGTGGGGTTCAAAATGACGGATCTGGAAACTACCATTGCGAATGACTTATTCATTTTAAAATATCGCTATTTTACCCTTTCCCCACAAACAACAATTATGGAGGGTGGGGTATCGGTTAAAGGCGTTTTGATCGAAGGGCGTTTATTTCGCAATATTCGTCGAAGACTTCATTTACGAGTGATATGACGACGCACTGGCTTTGATAACGTCAAATATGTACCAAATACTTATGTCGCTTAGGCACACATCAGTATACTGTTGGCACGATACTATTAAACATAACGGTACAGTTGGGATATAACTAACGAAATCGTAGGGTTACGAAATCGAAAGTTACTATGATGATGATAACATTCGAACGGAAGATGATATATAAAGTTAGAAAATGTCCTGGCGTCTAATTTCCAACGCTTCATTTAAATTAAGGAATACATGTTGAAAAAGGTAACCTCCTCGTATTTAATGCACTGAACAATATCTGCACCTGGACAAAACAAAGTTAAGCATCATTCTCATATATTCAATTTATCAATTTGCTACATTAGACAAAAGGCACATGGCGACTGAAATGTTCAAAGATGAGTTGCTAGTAGTGGTAGGGCATGGGTCTCTCGTTCCAAAGGTCTAAGGTAGGGTTCTTAAATATCATGATCAGGTTCTACTTTGGCGAATTTTCCACACAAACGGCGCGAGTACTGGTTAAGTCATCGAGCGTGATGAATAAAAGCTGAAAGCTCGTTTCGAAATCGATGTAAGATAAATTAGTTGAAACTAAATACAAAATTATAAATTATATAGTGCTTTTGGTTCAAATCAGTTCCGAATAAAGATAATTAATTTCGATTCTTTGGCAAAGTATCCCACATCAGAGAATGATTATTGAATGGAGAAGATGGTGTATATATCCTTAACCAGCTTGCCAAAGGAATACAATGCTGAGCGGAACTTACAAAGTGTGTCATCCTGTTGAAAATCTAAAATTTCCAGTTGAATAGAGCCTCTTGATACATTGTTTCATTCCGAAAAAAAGCAGCTTTTTTAATTCTAAAATAGTATTAACAAAACTGTTTCAAAACTCGTCTGATGCAAAGGCGTCAGAAAGCATGTATGTGGGAAAGGGTTAACAACAAAGAATGAAGTCAATGTGTTAATCTATTGGTATGATGAGACATATACTTATCCTACATGTAGGTACCCAGAAACGGTTGGCAGTCTTGTACCTTGATGGTGTTAACGTTTAAATTATAATTTATTAACGATGGAATGCAGCTTATGTTTGTTAGGTCGATAGTATACAATGTTTATCCCCAGGCTGCTTGTGTATTATTGTTAGCAAATTAAAGCTCGCTTACAGCGTTTAAAACTTAGAACGATTCAACTAAATCAATTGTTATGTAGATGTTTTATTACCAAAACATAAATTCTAACCCTTTTCCACCTGCCATTCTGATGCATCTTCAAGATATAAATGTTGAAACAAATACTTATGACAAATGAAGAAATTGCCCAATGTGAGCAATATCACATTTTGTTACAAAGCTTTCAACACAATTCAATAATGGTAATACTATTATTTATAGAGATTTTACATATGTTTGTCTAGATGTGTTCAAAGTTGTCATCTGCAAATGTGTTGCATGTGTGAAAGGGTTAATCAGTAGCCTGTGAATAAGTGACTGTTGATAACCATTTTACTGTCTGAAATCATATTATAAAGCTGTTTGCTTGAGATTTGTTGTGAGCTCGACATAACTGTCATAATGGCTGTTCAGTGTGTGTGAGTGAATGTGTGCGTGCGTTCATGAGTCTGTCTGTCCATGAGTCTGTCAGTCCGAACCTTGTCTGGCCCGCATCTCAACCACGCATCATAGGATTGTCAAGAAAGTTGGCACAAACATGCACCATGATGAGGTGGCGTGTCGTACACAAAATCCAGGCCTATACCTAAAATGTCAACGTCACACGTAGAGGTCAAAAGTCAAAATGAGGACAGTTTGATAGGACTGACTTCTCCGGCCCGCATCTCAACCATGCATCATATGATTTCCAAGTTACTGGGTACACATGATCACCATGATGAGGTAGCATGTCGTGCACAAGATCCATGCCTGTTTCGGAAATGTCAAGGTCACACTTAGAGGTCAAATGTCAATATGAGTACTGTTTGATAGGACTGTACATTGTCCGGCCCACATCTCAGCCATGCATCATAGGATTCCCAAGTTACAGGGCGAACGTGTTCACCAAGATAAGGTGAATTGTTGTGCAGAAGACCAGGCCTGTATCTTAAAGGTCAAGGTCACACTTAGAGGTCAAAGGTAAAAATGAGAAACCATGCATCATAGTATTCCCAAGTTACTGGGCACAGATGTTCACCATGATGAGGTGATGATAGCAGAAGTGAAAACATTTTTTGCAAAAAAGGAGACTGTTCTCTTTTCGACCTTTCCCACTTGTAGACGTATTTTGAAGCATAACTAACTAGGCCCTTATTTAACTGCTATCAGGTCAACTCTGTGTCAGTCTGTGTTGCAATTGCATTGAAGAACACTATGTCTGTGACAAAACCTTCGGAGTCACAACCCCTGGATAGACAGCCCGCGTCGCTACCGACTGAGCTACCGGGTCTCGGTTCACTTTTAATAATTTTGCGTTTAGTGAGGCAACAGGTATCTTTCAGACCACACCATCTATCTAGCAAAATCTCACTTTTCCAAATCATTTTGAAAAGACGGACAGTCCCATGATAGTATTCCATGTCCGTCTTCATGTAATAAAGTACCTGATGCTTAGTGACAATCGACAACCGAACTTTCGATCAATGCATTCTGGTAGATGATGGTTGGCTCTCTGTGTTTGCTTGATCTCGCACTCGACAATGCAGTTATTGGGCGAGCATTGGTAGAGCACTAACACGCCGAAACAAAACAAAACAGACTAAATTATAAAGCGAAGCGTTTTGGCACATATGCATTGCTCACAAAGATAAAGATCATTTACATTATGGATTATTACGCTACAAATAAAACATTTAGTATTGCTTTTGTGTGCTTTTTTAAATTCAGATCAACCTGTAAATATACTAGCAGCAGTTCGATCTGGCTTTGCACTGTTGTCACAGTCGTTTTCTAGAAATACCAGCAACTACTTTTCACTTAGATTAAATAAGTTATAAACATACCTCTAAGATAACTACAGAAAACGTTAGGGTGAAGTTGTTAGACGTTGCGCACAGTGCTCCCCGCCTTAAAAATCATGACACAACAGTCGCTTCAGGTTATTTTTATAATTTGAGCCGTTCCACGAGAAAACCGAAATTATGGACTCTGCGTAATGTATCGAACCAGATCCGCCTGCTCAGTCCGTATCAGGGGGATAGAATGAATCCTGAAACAGAAAATCCACAGGAGGCGAAAAGTGTCTGTCCGGGTTAGCATGCACTGCATGTTAAAGCTGATCCGGGTCGATACTTTACGCAGATTCCACAATGTTGGTTTTCCCGTGGGACGGCTCATTTGTTTAATTGCTTTTTTAAATTCAAATCAACCTGTATATATACTAGCAGTCCGATCTGGCTTTGCACTGTTCTCACAGTCGCTTTCTAGAACAACTGGCAACTACTTTTCACTTAGATTAGATAAGTTATAAACATAACGAGAAAACCGAAATTATGGACTCTGCGTAATGTATCGAACCAGATCAGCCCGCTCAGTCCGTATCAGGGGGATAGAGGTATAGAGTAATGAATCCTGAATCATAAAATCCACAGGAGGCGAAAAGTGTCTGTCTGGGTTAGCCTGCACTGCATGTTAAAGCTTAATACATCTGCCATGACGAATTAGATAACTAAATGCTAATGTAAAGGAAAGTTTCGCAAACACATGTTAACAGTAATAATATTATTTCTGCTTTATAAAAAAAATTCGTCCGAGAGATTTTATTTTAAAAAGATATGAAATATAGGGCACATGTTCGTCTACCATTTGCCGAAATTTCAAGAATATCTATCCAGCCGATTTTAATAAATTACAATGCAGTTAAACGTCTGTCGCGCTTCGGAACGTTCACTGCAGAATTAAAGCTAGATACGCATCCAGTACAGGGTAATAACATGAATACACATGTTTTCATTATAATCATCAATTTCAATCTTTTAACCCTTTCCCTTATATAGACGCTTTCTGACGCCTCTGCAGCAGACGGCTTTTTGAAAACATAGTGACAAAAGCAGAAATTGCTCAAAACGAGCAATTTCTCCTTTTGCCACAATGTTTTCACTTTTAGTCATAGGTTATCCATTCAATTATAGAGATTTTCTATTTTTTGACAAAAAGTGTTCAAAGTCGTCTTCTGCAGAATTGTTGTATGAGGGAAAGGGTTAAATAAGCTACTCCCTAATAAATAATGATAGGTTGTATTTGTTTGCTTCTCTTAAAGGTTCAAAGTAGCGGACATATCGGGTTGTTACCAAACTATGCAGGGAGACCGTGCCGATATATATCTTCATTTGAAACTTGTTAACATATATTGAATAGCGCAACTGCATGACAATAATAAAGTCAATACCTCTCGCAAACAAACTAAACAATTATACAGCATACATTGTCCGAAAACTTTGTATAAGACAAATAAACAATATAACGCCGAAGGTTGCATTTTTACGAGATAGCAAGAATGACATCTTCAACAATCATCATCAATATGTCCTATCGTGCGAATTGTGCATACGTAACGCAACCATATAAAACTTTCGTGAATTAATGAGTAGTGACGGGTTGATACTTATTCATGCGAATTACATTTCAGGTAGTTACACAGCAAAATAGACGTGTCAGTATATACGAAGGATGATCCAGAAGTAATAGTCATTTTTTTTATAATTTCGACACAAATCAAACTTGAAGAAAATAATCCTTATTTTTTTCAAAAGTCAATATTTCTCTTATATACATGACAAATATTTGAAAAGTCAGTTGACAAATAACATTTCTGGGAGATTGTGAAAATTGTAATTACAATGGGGGACGGGCTACGGTAGTAACGTCATTCGAGTAGGTTTGAAAACGTGTATAAATATTTTAACAACAGTTATATCAACTCAATGGTTGCATCAACTTCCCCAGAAAAAATTGCTTAAAGACATTCCATAACCTTTGTTCACCGAAATGCGTAACATGTGATGTGTAACAAATGACAATTGTTATGGGGAAAAACGACACTCATACTGTTCCTTTTCACTGATTTCTCCCCACCAATCAAGAACAAAAGTATGTGTATACATCGCTAGTGACTGCTTGACTCCTGGTGAACTCCACTGAATTAACATTTCAAATGACTATTTTGATTTTTGTCTACGTTGTGTGATAATTTTACTATTCAGCTTTTTTCAATTGTTCATTTGACGTCATTTTGTACGTGACGTTCATGCATGTCGCTAAACAACTTTACTTTTTTATGGTTATTATGGAACAACAACATTAAACCTTTGTAATTAAAACAACATATCAACAGATTAATTTCATGCAAATTGTCGGTATCTTTTGTTTGTGTATATGTGAAATATACACAGCTTAAACTGGTACTAAAATTACGCTGTGGCCCGCCTATGCCTCATCTCGTTTCTATGAAAACGATTTATAACTTAACTAATGAAAATATTAGAAACATTAATTCGCCATAAGGTAGAGCAAAAACAAATATACTTATGGTATGAATTTGCTAAATATGTATTAACTAATACAAGAATTACTAAGAAAGTCCTATTACTTTTGGATCACCCCTCGTATATATATTATAAATATAAACAGATTTCCAAGTATGATTATCCTGTATCCGGTATTATGTATATTTATATACTGTATTATTTGCAAAAAAATAACTATCAGGGAAGAAATAAATTAAAATATCCATTTTTAGTATGCAGTCAATTTTATGATAGCATAAAATTGATGATTATTGTAAAAAAAGGTTGTCAGTTTTAAACGGCGTTTCAGCTAAAATTCCGACGCGCGACATCGGTAAAACGGCATACTGATTTAAATGGCGGGAAATGTTGCACATAGCCATGGCGTATTCGGCATGTTTACATGATCTTATACCCTTTCCATCATGTAGACATAACAGCTCTTGACAGGTCTGCAGCAGACGACTACAAATTATCTACACAAAATATGAACAATTGCTATACATGTACATGAATGTATGATTATTAAGTAGAAATGAAAACATTGTGGCATATTGAGCATTGTTTATCCTTTTCCCATAATGTTTCTTCTTTATTTTAAAACTTTCATGTACATAGATTTTAAGATATCTTTTTTATCAAGATGTTTTCAAAGTTGTCTTCTGCAGTTTTGTACTATGTGACAAAAGGGTTAAAAGAACTTAACATGGTATTGTTAACTATTCATATCCATATTATAATCATGTCTTTTGAGGGAAATGTCTCGTACAAAACCCCAATGTTTTCAATCATCCGTTGTGCAAGTGTCAACAGTTGTTTGTAACATAGGGGCAATATCCATAGTCCTTGAAGATACAATATAATTTTCATTTCAAATTCCAATATGAAATTTTTTCTAAGAATGTGAAAGTGTATGACTAGAATATGAAAGACATCTAGATAAGGAGCGTGTTTTATATTTGGAAAGTCTTTATTTAAGTATCTAACCACATGTCCCTTTCCCTTTTACAGATGCTTTTTGACGCCTTTGCAGCAGATGACTTTTAAAAACACTTTGGTTAAAGGAAAAATTACTCATAATGTTTTCAACTCTTTTTTATAATTATACTTTCATGTATAAAAGGTTTCGACATTTTAACCAGTACGTGTTCAAAGTTGTGTGCTGCAGGTTTCTTGTATTATGTAAAGGAATATTACAGGTACTCAAAAGAAATTCCTCACTGACAGTAGATTTGGTTACCGTTTTGCTCCTTATCTAGACTATCGGCTTGCGAAAAGCCATGTCACATGAACATCAACCTTTCATCATTTTCGCCTTACCTTAAGTCGGTCTATTTTCCCTTAAAAGTTAAGGAGCGCTGTATCATGCCTTAACTTTTCCTATCTTCAAGGACTATGGATATTTCCGCTATGTTAAAACCGAACGCCGACCTTGAATATCTAGCTCGGCCATCGGTGTTCGATTTTATGTAGCACTGAACGCCGACCTGGATTTTATAAAGCAAACCAAACGCCGAACTGAATATCTAGCTCGGTCATCGTTGTACGATTTTATATAGCAAACTGAACGCCGAACTGGATATATTGCTCGGTCATCGATATAACAGTTAAATAAGGGCCTAGTTAGTTATGCTTCAAAATACGGCTACAAGTTGGAAAGGTCGAAAATAGAACAGTCTCCTTTTTTGCAAAAAATGTTTTCACTTCTGCTATCATGACCTCATCATGGTGAACATCTGTGACCAGTAACTTGGGAATACTATGATGCATGGTTTCTCATGTTTATCTTTGACCTATAAGTGTGACCTTGACCTTTAAGGTACAGGCTTGGTCTTCTCCACAACAATTCACCTTCTCTTGGTGAACATGTTCGCCCAGTAACTTGGGAATCTTATGATGCATGGCTGAGATGTAGGCCGGACAAGGTACAGTCCTATCAAACAGTACTCATTTTGACCTTTGACCTCTAAGTGTGGCCTTGACATTTCAGGAACAGGCCTGGACTTTGTGCACGACATGCTACCTCATCATGGTGATCTTGTGTGCCCAGTAACCTGGAAATCATATGATGCATGGTTGAGATGCGGGCCGGAGAAGTCAGTCCTATCAAACAGTCATCATTTTGACTTTTGACCTCTACGTCTGACCTTGACATTTTAGGTATAGGCCTTGATTTTTTGTACGACACGCCACCTCATCATGGTGCATATTTGTGCCAACATTCTTGGAAATCCTATGATGCGTGGTTGAGATGCGGGCCAGACAAGGTTCGGACAGACAGACAGACTCATGAACGCACGCACTCACTCACTCACTCACATACACTGAACAGCCATTGTGACAGCTATGTCGAACTCTCAAAACATCTCAAGAAAACAGCTTTATAATCTTTATAATATGATTTCAGACAGTAAAATGGTTATCAACAGTCACTTATTCACAGGCTACTGAATAACCCTTTCACACATGCAACACATTTGAAGCAGACAACTTTGAAAACATCTAGACAAAAATATGTAAAATCTCTATAAATAATAGTATTACCATTATTATATGACGATTAGCTATGTTATGCTAAAGTCTAATAAACTATTCTGTATTATTGAATTGTGTTGAAAGCTTTGTAACAAAATGTGATATTGCTCACATTGGGCAATTTCTTTATTTGTCATAATTATTTGTTTCAACATTTATTTCTTGAATATGCATCAGAATGGCAGGTGGAAAAGGGTTAGAATTTATGTTTTGGTAATAAAACATCTACATAACAATTGATTTGCTAACAATAGTACACAAGCAGCCTGGAGATAAACATTGTATACTATCGACCTAACAAACATAAGCTGCATTCCATCGGCAATGAATTATAATTTAAAGGTTAACATCATCAAGGTACAAGCATGCCAGCCGTTTCTGGGTACTTACATGTAGGATCAGTATATGTCTCATCATACCAATAGATTAACACATTGACTTCATTTTTTGTTGTTAACCCTTTCCCACATACATGCTTTCTGACGCCTCTTCATCAGACGAGTTTTGAAACAGTTTTGTTAATACTATTTTAGAATTAAAAAAGCTGCTATTTTCGGATTGAGACAATGTATCAAGAGGCTTTATTCAACTAGAAATTTTAGATTTTCAACAGGATGACACACTTTGGTAAGTTCCGCTCTGCATTTTATTCCTTTTGCAAGCTGGTTTAGGATATATAAACCATCTTCTCCATTCAATAATCATTCTCTGATGTGGGATACTTTGCCGAAGAATCGAAATGAATTATCTTTATTCGGGACTGATTTGAACCAAAAGCACTAGGGATGGCAACGATTAATCGGTTAACCGGTTAACCGTATCTTTTCCGATTAATCGGTTAGTAATTTCGGTAACCGAGTACTCGGAAGAAAAAATAAAATATATAGTTTTTTACACAGTTGTGTTTCACCACTCGGAAGAAAAAATAAAATATATACACAGTTGTGTTTCACCACTCGGAAGAAAAAATAAAATATATACACAGTTGTGTTTCACCTTTTGTTCTTTTCAATTTGTCACACGTAACTGACATGAGAGGTTAATTATTCACACCTCGATCGGTCAGTGTTTACATTACTGCGATAACAGCCGCACTCGATTTTATTGATGATCGTTTGTTTGTGTAGTGTAAATCGAATAATTGTCAATTAAAGGAGTTTGTTCCTTTTAAAAAAACTTTGATGTCTAATAAAGACAGAAATTATAAGATAATGACTTATTAATTATATTCGGCGTTCGATTAGAAGATTTAAAGAGTAATTTGAAGTTTGTAACACATTTCCCCTGAGTTGGTATTTAAGGATATGCAGCTATGTACCTCTTTCATTCGACATATTATAAATCGTATAACAGTCACTTCGTTAAAAAAGATCTACAGAATATATTACCATAATGCCGCCTTCTACATCCTTTGTCTGGAAGTATTTCAAACGCTGTGCTGATGATAACAAAGTCAAGTGCAGTTTGTGTGGTAATGAACTGTCTTGGACTGGTGGAACCAGTAACATGCGCAACCATATTCGACTAAAACATCCCGTAGAAGACAAAATCATTTTTTTGAATAAGAACATGTGCCAGAATGTTGAACTTGAAAGTGAATGAATTAGAATTTAGAACAAAGTCATTTAGTGTTAACTAGTTGTTTATTTTATTACTACATGTCATTTATTTTACACTAGACTACTACAATGAATGTATCAACAAATGCATGATTATGATAAAATAAAAATAAAAAAATGTTCCAAGTTTCTCTTGTGTTTATCGTTTACCGTTTGTGTTAAAGTACGGGTTAAAACTTATTATCTGACATGAATGAAAATGTTCCGATAACGACGTTCTAGTCTGATTTATACATGACCGGGAAATGCGAGTTAAAACAACAACAACAATAACAGTGGATATTTATTCACATGAATCTATACGGTTAACCGGTTAACCGGTTACAAAATCGTACGAGTAACCGGTTAGTAATATCGGTAACCGTTGCCATCCCTATATAGTTTAAGCACTATATAATTTATGTTTTTTATTTAGTTTCAACTTATTTATCTTTTTTGGAAACAAGCTTCCAGCTTTTATTCATCACGCTCGATGACTTAACAAGTACTCGCGCCGTTTGTGTGGAAAATTTGCCAAAGTAGAACCTGCTCATGATATTTTAGAACCCTATCTTAGACCTTTGGAACGAGAGACCCATGCCCTACCACTACAGGTATAAAGCAACTCATTTTTTGAACATTTCAGTCGCCATGTGCCTTTTGTCTAATGTAGCAAATTGATAAATTGAATATATGAGAATGATGCTTTACTTTGTTTTGTCCAGGTGTAGATATTGTTCAGTACATTATATACAAAGAGGTTACCTTTTTTCAACATGTATTCCTTAATTTAAATGAAGCGTTGGAAATTAGACGCCAGGATATTTTCTAACTTTATATATCATCTTCCGTTCGAATGATATCATCATCATAGTAACTTACGATTTCGCAACCGCACGATTTCGTTAGTTATATTCCAACTGTACCGTTATGTTTATTAGTATCGTGCCAAAGTACACTGATGTGTGCCTAAGCGACATAAGTATTTGGTACATATATGACGTCATCAAAGCCAGGGCGTCGTCATATCACTCGTAAATGAAGTCTTCGACGAATATTGCGAAATAAACGCCCTTCGATCAAAACGCCTTTAACCGATACCCCACCCTCCATAATTGTTGTTTGTGGGGTAGGGTTAAATAGCGATATTTTAGAAATGAATAAGTCATTCGCAATGGTAGTTTCCAGATCCGTCATTTTGAACCCCACTTGTATATTATGGGGCAGAAGCTGAAATTATGCATTAAAAAATGGAACTACAGTGGGGCCACTTTAGAGTCATTACAGGAAATGGCGTAAGTGGATGTTGACATCATCAGCAATCATACGCTGTAGTCAGCACCGGAAACATTAATACCATATTTGGAGAGCACAGAAAATAAGACAGGCATCACGCTCACTGCGTCATTCGTATATATAGCGCTATGGTATAGGAGAACCTTCAATTTTCGCGAAAACAGTATTTTCAAAAATGATAGGAGTATCGTTCGTAGATGATGATATTACGGATATCCGTAACGTTCACGCAATAATACATCAAGTCAATTGTTTCACAGTTAAATCGCACGGGTTATCAGCAATAATAGTTAAGAAATACAGGTGGGCAGACGTTTACTCGAAGAGGACGTCGATTAAATCCAGAAATCTCGCCACAGTGGAAACGAGAGGGAAACCCGGAAACGTCAAGATCTACGACGACGGCAACGGTTTCCACGTAGTCTGTATGGAAGCCCAATGGGAATATGGCAAATGCTTTCAGTCTTGTAGAGGTTGGATAGGACCTTATGACGACACCCCGCAACAAAGAATTCGCTGGTTTGAACAGTGTTTAAACAAATTAGGACAGCGCAAAGATTTGCGAATTATCGCATTTTCCTACAAAATAGCCTGCGGTCTCAGCGGAGGAAAATGGAGTATTTATTTTCGACTTATAGAACGATTTGCCGATAACTTTATTTCATCAACATCACGAGATCATACGATGATGACATCGACGGAAACGCACATACATTATTTAGCGCGGAAATGTACTACGCGAGTGATATCACCGGAAACATCAATACCATATAAGGTACGACGCTACGGACAAGACATGACGTGGCGTCATACCACTTAATGAACCAATCGTATAATAACATATCCTTAATGACGTCATTAACCATATAAATAAAGGCGACTCCACAAATTCGTTATCAGACTTACAAATCGACATGGATAGGTAATCTGTGTTGTTTCAAACATTTTTGGTTTGGTTTGTTTAAAGGTCGATGATACATTGTTTTAACATTTGTCTATATAAACTATGCCTTATCTGTTCACCTTACATGTGCCCCTATACCATCAGTGCTTGCAGCGCTTTGATTAGGACTACATAGACAGCATAAAGACCAACGAACTTATTAAGGATAAACTTATAAAATTTAAATTATTAAAATTTGATGTAAAGAAACAAGAGCAACACAAGTAGATTCTTCTGTTCATCAGTTGTTTTAATGTTAAAATTAGCAATACATCATTAATATACATAACAGAGTTTTGGTTATTACAGCACAACGTTGCCGTAAACTGACAGCGTGTAAAGATTAAGTGAAAAATAATCTAAACGCAACACTTTGACCAATATTGTAAGTCAAATAAGGACCAAACTTCAAGCAAAATGAATGCTTAAAATTAAATTTACTACTCAATATGAGCACTCGATCGTGTTTTGGCCGAATCAACCAATCAAACGTACAGCTTTAAACTATCACACGGCTGAGTATTCGGTGTGCTAGGTCAATATGAATACACTCTTACTCTATTAAACAAAGTCAACGGTAAAGCTGAGTGTTCGGTGTGTTAGGTCAATATGAATACACCCTTACTCTATTCAACAATGTCAATGGTATAGCTGATTGTTCGCTATGTTAGGTCAATCTAGAGACCCCCCCTGTTCTATTAAACAAAGTCAACGGTATAGCCGAGTGTATGGTGTGTTAGGTCAATCTGAATACACCCCTGTTTTATTAAACAGTTTCACTGGTATAGCTGAGTGTTCGGTGTGTTAGGTCAATATTAGTACACCCCTGTTCTATTAAACAATGTCAATGGTAAAGCTGAGTGTTCGGTGTGTTAGGTCAATCTGAATACACCCCTTATTTAAACAATGTCAATGGTATAGCTGAGTGTGCGGTGTGTTAGGTCAATCTGAATACACCCTTACTCTATTAAACAATGTCAACGGTTTAGCTGAGTGTTCGGTGTGTTAGTAGGTCAATCTAAATACAACCCTTATCTATTAATCAAAATAAACGGTAAAGCTGAGTGTTCGCTATGTCGTCGCCTGTATTATTAAACAATGTACGTCGTACCGGTCAGCTAGAAAGCGGATAAGAATGGTTTCTACATGTCTGAAGCTTATTTACAAAGTATAACATTTCCAGAAGATAAACTCGAGATACAAAACAATGCCTAATTTAGGCGAGAAGTTACATATTTCCGTACAACGCCTTGATTAAGGTTAAATCGTCTCCCCGTTGAAGTGGTTAGAGAGCATCCGCCTCGGTGAAGGAACTCAGGGGTTGATCCCCGGCCAAGACATGCCAAAGACAATTGAAGTAATGACTTCCCTCCTTGGAGCTCGGGGTAACAGGAATAGCATTACAGATAATGCATCGGTCTTCAGATAATAAATACCGGTTATCCTACTAATCTATCCAGGTGGCGCCATGATATAACTGAACTGAGCCGTTCCACGAGAAAACTAACATAATGGCACCTGCGTAATGTATCGAACCAGATCAGCCAGCGCTGTCCGCACAGGCTAATCCGGGCCGACACATTCCGTCTCATTAAGGGATAGAGGTATTGAGTATTGATTCCTCAAACAGAAAATCTACAGAAGGTGAAAATTGTCTGTCCGGGTTAGCCTGCGCGGCATGGTTAGGCTGATGCGGGTCGATACTTTACGCAGAGTCTACAATGTTGGTTTTCTCTTGGGACGACTCAAATGATGTTGAAAGCAGTGCATAACACTACTCAAACAAATTGACTTGTGTAGTTGACGGGTTAGATAATACAGAAAATCACAAACTTGTGGTTTAGAATCTATGAGAGTAACGGTTACAATAATCAAGTTTAGATTTTATTTCGAAGTATGTTTAGGTTTAGGGTATGCCTACATAAAATAAATGAGCAAATACCATGGACTGTGGAATAAGATCATCAGTCGCAGAATACAACAAGCTATCAGGATATGTTCAGGTTTAGTTGAAAGGTAAACCAATCAAAATCAAGTTGGATAGGTCAAATTTCTGTTTCAGACAAACTTCTGTTGCAAACCATTCCCATGAAGGTAAATATCAAGTTAGATTGGTCAAATTTTCATTTCAGAGAAAACATTCTCTTTGCAAACCATTGACATGAAGATAAATATCTAGTTGAATTGATCAAGTTTTTGTTTCAGACAAAATTCTCTTTGCAAACCATTGACATGAAGATAAATATCGAGTTGGATTGATCAAATTTTATGTTTCAGACAAAATTCTACTGCAAACCAGTGACATGAAGATAAATATCAAGTTAAATTGGATAAATATCTAGTTGAATTGATCAAGTTTTTATTTCAGAGAAAGAATCCTCTTTTCAAACCATTGAAATGAAGATAAAGATCTAGTTGGATTGGTCAAGTTTTTGTTTCAGACAAACTTTTTATTTCAGAGAAAAAAATCTCTTTGCAAACCATTGACATGAAGATAAATATCTAGTTGGATTGGTCAAGTTTTTGTTTCAGATAAACAGCCAATGCAAACCATCGTCATGAAGATAAATATCAAGTTGGATTGGTCAAGTTTTTTTTTGATTCAGACAAACTTCCATTGCTGTGAAGATAAATATCTAGTTGGATTGGATTGAAAACTGCCATTGCAAACCATTAGTATGAAGGATCAGTTGTTATTAAAAGTCCCACCTGCAGACGCAGTTTGACGCAATGGCAGCAGACAACTTTTAAAAACATTGTGGCCAAAGGTGAAATTGCTCATGATGAGCAATTTCTCCTTTGGCTACAATATTTGCAACTTTATTTAACAATTAAGCTATCTTTTAAGGAGATTTTTCATGTTTTTTGTCAATATGTTTTCAAAGTCGTCTGCTGCAGATTTGTTGTATGTGGGAAAGGGTTTTAAAAATCACCAGGACATTCCGCGTGGTTCCACATATTTGTAAACTATTTAGGTGCTAACTGTTGAGACGGATGTAACCTACGAAGATCCAGATCAACCTGCGAAGGAAGCAACACACATTGATCTATATTTATTTGACTGTAGTCACACATTCTTATGATGTTAATATAGGGGCCCATACCAAAGACTTTATAAATGGTAGTAGTTGCTGCCCTCGTTGGCGCTCAGGGTTGCGGGATTATCATTACGACTGTCTGGCTAGTGTCACGATTAATTGACCAGTTGTACTGTTTACTAACCCAGGAACCGCCGTCATATAACTGACAATTTGTTGAAGCGGCGATAAACACCAAACGATCAATGTAAATATAGGCTAAGTGGATCAGGTAGTATGAATGATATGGAGAGTCTTTATCAACACTTTTCACACATACCAAATTCTTGAATTCATCTCAATACTTTTTGTCGACCGTACACTTTCTTCGTGTCGTTAAGAAAATAGCAGTTGTTCTGGCGATACGGGAATATGATGGATATTCAGCATAATATTGATAGCTGTACAAAAGTAAAACATCATATAAAACAGAAAAGAAAACTAGACATGAACGTGTTTACTGTAAAAATATAGCTTTTAAGAAGAAGACATAGATAAAGAAAATAAAGCATACAATAAATACGGAATATTATGTTACGGGACCGATAAATGGGTTCGTATTCCACGACAAGTAGCGTGGATAATCGATATCTTACGAGACCGAAGACTGGGGAGGATTAGGGTTGTGGTAGTCCTATAATATATGACCTCTCACAAGCTCGAGCTTGTCAACGGAGTCTTATGTTATAGGACTAAGGGTTGTGGGAGATCATGTCTGACATTTGTGCTTGCATTTCAAGAGATGCATTTGCGTAATTATTTACACTCTGCCCATTTATATGGGCACTTAACTGCTGTATTGTTGTTGGT
>JASEVX010000013.1:350717-382078 GCA_031761405.1 Serripes groenlandicus | reverse complement strand
ATTGCTTTTTCTAGGCCCATCATCGGTGGACTCAAAGGCAAGGGAAACGATGAAGGCAGCTGCATAGGCAAACACATATGACCCAGGAAGTAATAGACCTGAAAAGAGTCATGAGATATGAGAGTAATTGAGATATGATTGTAATTGAGATATGAGAGTTATTGAGATATGATTGTAATTGAGATACGAGATACGAGATGAGATACGAGAGTAATTGATATATGAGAGTAATTTATATATGAGAGGTATTGAGATATGATTGTAATGAGATATGAGAGTTACATGTAATGAGATATGACTGTAATTGAGATATGAGAGTAATTGATATATGAGTCAGGATAAGTCATGAGCGTAAATGACGAGCTTTTCACAGATGTGTCAATCTAAATAACTGTTTCAGTAGCTGTTTGGATTTTATCAGACTGTACTGTTTGGGCATACTGAACAAAAAAGGTGAATGGTTTACATGTTTATATGTTTCATATATCCAAGCAAGCTATGAAATCTAACTATAAAATAAGGCCCAACATTTTCATTTATTAAACAATCTTTTACCAAGGACGCAGGTCCCTGCTCTGTTAGGGTATATTTAATTGACATACTGATTAATATAACATGGCAGAGCATTAGATAAGGTGATTATTTCAAATTTCAAAAATTCATTTTTGACACAAAAACCCTATATTGTGGGTACTCAATATAATCTTCTCATTGAGACGATCCTTTTGAGTATCCACAATATAGGGTTGTGTTGGGCCATGCGAGTAATATAGGAGAGAAAAGACCAATTTCCTCCTCCTTATCTAGATCTCTGCCATGTAATGAAATTGTAACTACATCTGGCATTGAAAGATTTCATTTCAAATGAACAAAACTCCTCATCACTTTTATGTCGAACAGAAACAGTTAAAAAAAAACATTTAACCCATCAGAAATGTACGGTGGCATAGACATGACATTTTTTTTTTTTTTTTTACCCTTTTATCTTGTGGGAACGAGAAACTATCTTGTGGGAACGAGAAACTATCCCCACAAGATAGTTTCTCGTTCCCACAAGATAAGTTCTCGTTCCAACAAGATAAGTTCTCGTTCCCACAAGATAAGTTCTCGTTCCCACAAGATAGTTTCTCGTTCCCACAAGATAAGTTCTCGTTCCCACAAGATAGTTTCTCGTTCCCACAAGATAAGTTCTCGTTCCCACAAGAAGTTTTCTCGTTCCCACAAGAAAGTTTCTCGTTCCCACAAGATAGTTTCTCGTTCCCACAAGATAGTTTCTCGTTCCCACAAGATAAGTTCTCGTTCCCACAAGATAGTTTCTCGTTCCCACAAGATAAGTTCTCGTTCCCACAAGAAGTTTTCTCGTTCCCACAAGATAGTTTCTCGTTCCCACAAGATAAAAGGGTAAAAAAAAAAAAAAAAAATGTCATGTCTATGCCACCGTAGAAATGAACAGGTTTTACTGTAACGTTAACAAAACGACCAGAATGATGACGTCAAAAGAAATCGACATAATGATGACGTCATACACCACAGTTAAGTACGCTTGACTTGAATCTGATTGGTATTTGCTCATAATTTAAACGTAAAAGTTGCTGAACTCCAGATGGTGATCAGCATTTTGAAACGTTGAAACTTCTGCAAATATTGCTAATAGAGACAACAACGTAAGTAATAAATAGTTCAAAACTATTCTGGCAGTAAATGTTGAAAAACAGTCAATTGAAAACCATGAAAATATACATAAATTGGCTTAATGGGTATGTCTACCCAGTACAAATGAAGCATAACAAATCAATATGCATATGTTTATTGTACTGGAAAGTAAAGTTATTACTTTAATTTTATCCCAGAATTAAGATTCTAATATTTCAAGACAACTTTTGAACAGTTTTAAAACTTTGACTAATAGTCTATACTATCTATAATCTGAAGTTCAGCACCTTTAAGCATTAACTTCTACGTACCATTTGAAGATCGTACAAATGAAGCGGAGTCCTCATACTGAAGTAAGCAGCATACATTATAACTGGATGCACTAAGTAGGCACAGTATGTCAATCGACTTAACGGTATTACAGCTCGCCAAGACAACAACGTGTTCACTGGACCTGCAACATGGTATATACATATGTTTCTCTACTCAATGTAATAAATGCTTTCCAATACAGCAACGTGTTCAATGAACACTGAACATGCAACTAGGTTTATAGATACGTTTCTTTACTTAATGGGTTTAATGTTCGCCAAGTCAGCATTTTTTTCACTGGACCTACATCATGGTTTATAAATACGTTACTCTATTAACGGTTGTAATGCTCGCCAAGATAACAATGTCCTTATTGGACCTAACGCATGGTATAAAGATACGTTACGCAACTTACGCTACTTAATTACGTTACTGTTCACCAACACGGCAACGTGTTCACTGGACCTTCACGATTGCATAATTTATAGATATATTAATCTATTAACGGTTGTAATTCTCACGAAGATAACAATGTCCTAATTGGACCTACATCAAGGTATAAAGATACGTTACTCTGCTTAATTGCATAACTGTTCACCAAGACGGCAACGTGTTCACTGGACTTAGAACATGGCATGGTATATATATATACGTTACTCTATTAACGGTTGTGATGTTTGCAATGATAACAATTACCTTATTGGACCTACGTTACATAGTTGCGTAACTGCTCGTCAAACCAGCAACGTGTTCACTGGACATACAACATGGCATGGTATAAAGATACATGTGTAGGTTACTCTATTAACGGTTGAAATGCTCGCTAAGATAAAAAATGTACTTATTCGACCTACATCATGGTATAAAGATACGTTAATCTTCTTAGTTGCGTAACTGTTCACCAAGACGGCAACGTGTTCACTGGACTGCAAGAGTGTATGGTATATAGATACGTTACTCTATTAACAGTGGAAATGCTCGCCAAAATAATGATGTCTTTACTGGATCTTCAGCATGATATATAGATACGTTACTCTACTCACTTGTATTAATGCTCGCCAAGACAACAGTGTCTATACTGGACCTACATCGTGATTATTAGATACGTTACTCTAATCACTTGTATTAATGCTCGCCAAGACAGCGGTGTCTATACTGGACCTACAGCGTGATATATAGATACATTACTCTTATCACTTGTATTAATACTCGCCAAGACAACAGTGTCTATACTGGACCTACAGCGTGATATATAGAAACGTTACTCTAATCACTTGTATTAATGCTCGCCAAGACAACGGTCTCTATACTGGACCTAAAACATGGTACATATATGCTTTACTCTAATCACTTGTAATTAATGCTCGCCAAGACAACGGTGTCCAAACTGGACCTAAAACATGGTATATAGATACTTTACTCTAATCACTTCTATTAATGCTCGCCAAGACAACGGTGTCTATACTGGACCTAAAACATGGTATATAGATACCTTACTCTAATCACTTGTATCAATGCTCGCTAAGACAACGAAGTCTATACTGGACAAAAACATGCTATATAGATACCTTACTCTAATCACTTGTATCAATGCTCGCTAAGACAACGGTGTCAATACTGGACCTAAAACATGGTATATAGATACCTTACTCTAATCACTTGTATTAATGCTCGCCAAGACAACGGTTCTCTATACTGGACATAAAACATGGTATATAGATACTTTACTGGATCTACAGCATAGTATATAGTTACGTTACCTTAATCACTTGCATTAAATATTTTCCTTTTCTGTTTGCAACGATAACACAGTGGGGTTATAGACGGATTACTAGGGTCGCCGTGATTACTTACAGTCGTTAACCGGAAAGAACAAAATTGATCATATTGAATGATGCATTACTATAAAGCAATTAAATCGTTGAAATACCTCCATATCCGATTGCACAAGCAAACACAACCCATGCGATACACATGCCCCAGGCTGTCCGTGACGTTGCGTTGTACAATGCGTTACCAAAGGAACCGAGGTCTTTGGCTTGTCCATCTGACGTGTATAACCCATACAGGACCATAATGGCAACGGCAGTTGCAAGTGACCAGCAAAAGGCGTTCAGCCACTAGACGAAAACATAGACATAGAGTTTAACGAAGACAACATGAACCAATATGACTATGGTGGATACTGCAACCGATTAAGCTTTTCTAAAGCTTGCTTATATATAATAGTACAAGTAGGGGTTTCTTAAGGGTTTAATTTGGCATTTACATGGCGATAGCTCATTCCGTAACGACAAGTGATAATAATCAAAGTCTCGTGATTTAGAATCCATATTCGGCCAGTCAGTTTTCATTATGATTGAGAAACTTTTAACTATTGTCATTCGTCTTCCACCAATGATGGGCTAAAATGTGTTACAAGTGGAAAGGTAGACAGTCGCCTTGGAAGAGCGTTGTTTGGAGTATTGGTGTTAGAAAGGTAGGCAGTCGCCCTGGAAGGGCATTGTATGGAGTATTGGTGCTAGGTAGGCAGTCGCCTTGGAAGAGCGTTGTTTTGGGTATCGGTGCTAGAAAGGTAGACAGTCGCCTTGGAAGAGCATTGTTTGGAGTATTGGTGCTAGAAAGGTAGACAGTTGCCTTGGAAGAGCGTTGTTTGGAGTATTGGTTTTAGAAAGTTAGACAGTCGCCTTGGAAGAGATTTGCTTGGAGTATTGGTGCTAGAAAGCTAGACAGTCGCCTTGGAAGAGCGCTGTTTGGAGTATTGGTGCTAGAAAGGTAGACAGTCGCCTTAGAAGAGCATTGTTTGGAGTATTGGTGCTAGAAAGCTAGACAGTCGCCTTGGGAGAGCGCTGTTTGGAGTATTGGTGCTAGAAATGTAGACAGTCGCCTTGGAAGAGCGTTGTTTGGAGTATTGATGCTAGAAAGGTAGACAGTCAAATTGGAAGAGCGTTGTTTGAGTATTGGTGCTAGAAAGGTAGACAGTCGCCTTGGAAGAGCGTTGTTTGGAGCATTGGTGCTAGAAAGTTAGACAATTGCCTTGGAAGAGCGTTGTTTGGAGTATTGGTGCTAGAAAGGTAGACAGTCGCCTTGGAAGAGCATTGTTTGGAGTATTGGTGCTAGAAATGTAGACACCCGCATTGGAAGAGCGTTGTTTGGAGTATTGGAGCTAGAAAGGTAGACAGTCGTCTTGGTAGAGCGTTGTTTGGGGGTATTGGTGCTAGCAAGGTAGACAGTCGCCTATGAAGAGCATTGGTTGGAGTATTGGTGCTAGAAAGGTAGACAGCCGCATTGGAAGAGCGTTGTTTGGAGTATTGGTGCTAGAAAGGTAGACAGTTGCCTTGGAAGAGCATTGTTTGGAGTATTGGTGCTAGAAAGGTAGACAGTCACCTTGGAAGAGCATTGTTTGGAGTATTGGTGATAGAAAGGTAGACAGTCGCCTTTGAAGAGCATTGTTTGGAGTATTGGTGCTAGAAAGGTAGACAGTCGCCTTGGAAGAGCGTTGTTTGGAGTATTGGTGCTAGAAAGGTAGACAGTCGCCTTGGAAGAGCATTGTTTGGAGTATTGGTGCTAGAAAGGTAGACAGTCGCCTTGGGGAAGAGCGTTGTTTGGAGTATTGGTGCTAGAAAGGTAGGCAGTCGCCTTGGAAGAGCATTATTTGGAGTATTGGTACTAGAAAGATAGACAGTCGCATTGGAAGAGCATTGTATGGAGTATTGGTGCTAGAAATTTAGACAGTCGCCTTGGAAGAGCGTTGTTTGGAATATTTGTGCTCGAAAGGTAGACAGTCCCCTTGGAGACGTTGTATAGAGTATTGGTGCTTTGCTGTGATATAACGGAAATATTGATCAAGAACATCATTAAGTTGTAGCTCGATGAAGGTTAACTTGGTTAAAACTAAACAGTACTTGTTATTTTATGTATGTTATTTTCGTGTGATAAAAGTTATTCCTGTAATTCAATCAGATGTGAAATCCCTTGCTCACCTTGGACATTCGTATATTACAGTCGTATTTATATAATATATATCCAGTGAAGAAACCGACAACATAGGGTCCTATTCTACACCAGGGTTTCATATAGATGTAGTTAAAGCCGGCTTGATCTCTGAAAGGGATGTGTTATTTATAATTAATTTTAATGTATCCAACCGAATCTAAAGAAATGACGATTAAACCCTTTCCAACATACAACACATATGCTGCAGACGACTTTGAAACCATCTTGGGAAACTTTAAAGAAAGTTTTATTATTGAAAGGAGTTTAAAACATTGCACTGTGAGCATTATCTCCTCGTCTGCTGCAAAGGCGCCAGAAAGCGTCTGTATGAGTATGAATATAGTTGTAGTCCGCGACAGACGACTTTTTAAAAACGTTTGCACTTGAGAATAAGTTGCAAGGAAAAACGTAATTTGCTGATCTAATGAAAACAAATGACAGCAAACATTCTACCATACAGTACATATACAGGTCACTGTGACGTTAGAAATGTATGAACATGAAATGATGAAAATCAAGATTAAACTTCTAAAACTAAACACGAACACGTCATCGATGTTAGAATTGAAAAACAATACAAACACAAACGTCATCGAGGTTACTTTTTCAATACAATACACACCATCCATCGATTTTAATTCAATACATAAGTCATCAAGATTAAACTTTGAAATGTCAATAAATAAAACAGTTACCCTCCAAACAGCAGACTTGTAGACAGACCATCTCTATGCGAAATAACGCCGGTTGAGATGAAGTTGATCAAAACAAAAACCAAACATGATACGGAACCCCAAAGAGGAGAGCTAAAACGAAAATATACGATATTCGATCTCGTGATCATTTAAAACAGACACGTCACGAATACCGCCCTGGTGAACAGTGAATACCCCGTTCAGCCTGAGCCTTCATGCAGTCCGCTCAGGGTCTTCACTGTTCGCCATTTAGTACCACAAGCATCATGGGATTCTCTTGATATAAATAGTGATGCAAACCGACTACGTGCATACACTACCACAAATAGTTCGTTGGGGCGTCGTGTCTGAAACAAAATTCTTTGTCGGCCATACTGTTTACAAAACAATCACAAAGTCTATTCACGTCTTTACAAAATGGAGTTTGACTCTTTCTCAGCAGTATTTCAGTCACATAACAAATGCCATTTCGTATGAACCACGTGTGTTTGTGTGCGTGTGTGTATGTATTTTCTGTTAATTCCGATTTATAATATGTTTGTTTTATTATTTTATTAGGTATGGCACCGTTTGCAACATCAAATCAGTTATATCATGGCGACAGTTAACTTATTCATGCTCCCTGGGTAAAAAAACAACATTTCTAGGCTAGAAAATTTGCCTTGCCCAATTGAACTTCAACATGACCGCCGCGACAGGGATCGAACCCGGGAGGCCCGGTTTCAAATCCCCGACGCTAACCTCCCCGACTTTTATGTGAAATGTTGGAACAAATGAACGTTTGTCAAAAAATGTTTAATGTCTACTTCAGACCTCAGCCTAACCCTATATTCCGTGGACATACGTTGACCTATCCGAGGCTTTTTTGTATTTTGTTGGCGTTGTTTACCCTCGCACTCGGCAATAATGCCATTTGCGAGTAGAATCCGAGGCTTTCAACAACATTTAACTTTTATAAACAAACCTGAAGAGAATTTGTATGACGTGTTAAGCTAGTCTTGTTCCCGACTTCCTAAAAAGGGGAAGGAACTCCAGACTAGTGTTAAGCATGATACATGAATAATTCGCTGCCTCTCATGCTGACGTGCAAAATGTTTGAGGTTTTTGTATTGTTAAAATGAACTTTTACGATATATCATCTTTGTATTTATTTTGATCTCAGGGTGAAAAAATATCCACATTTGGTAATAAAAACACTCTGTTTCAATATTACGGACCTAGACCCTTCTTCAGGATATTACAAAGATCGCAAACTAGGTTGTGTATATTTCTAAAGCAGTGAACATGATTCGATGTAATATACTGAAGACGGCACAAGGCCGAAATATGGAATAGAAGAGCTGTTATTGTCATACATATTTAATTATCTACGGAATAGAACTTTTGCGTATATATTTTAAACTCGTTAAGGTTGTTTTTTCCGAGAGACGGCTTCCATATACTTACTAATAAAGGGGAACGAGGAAGAGCGGACTTATGACATAAAACTGCATGTCGTTAGCAAGGTACCAGCTCCAGACCATACACTGAAATTCAAAAATGAAAATGACATAAAAATGACATGAAACTTTATTCGTGCCATAGCAAAGGGAAAATATATATCATAAATGTAGAGCACCGATTTAATAGCAAATGTATACACTTGTTATGAGGGGTGGTCAAAAAGTTTCCTGAATGCAAATGCTACGCTGTCATTATTGATCGTAGAATACTCAAGAAAGCATCCATTATAAAAAAGAAACATTGTTTTACAGCCCAGTATAGACTTTGATTTATAATTATACAAATTTAATAAAACGATTTTTATTTAAAAAGAAAACACCATAACTTATGTTGATATGATCCCTTTAAACGTCATATGAAGTTAATCTTTTCAACAGTTTCCATAGAATTGAATGAAATGAATGAATTAAATAAACTAAATCCAATGCAATACACCAACTAACGGATAGCAAATTACTACGTGAACTGAGGCTGAGTATTTTAAGACACATAAGTTCCAGAGAGTTGACATTTGGACGATCCAGGATAAGCAAGCTTTAAAGTACAGTCCCATTCAGTGTGCAGATGAGGAATTAATCGATTCAATCGATGTCAGTTAGTTGGTCGAAAATTGTCATTAATTTCAGAAGTTACTCCCCTTGATTAAAGGGTCAATGTTGCATGGTTTAACACTTCAGCTTTATTATACCGTTATAAATAACTGCATTAGCACAGAGCCATCCAGATATAAATAAAGCAAAACATACTGGTTACATTGTTTTCACGTTTGTTTTAAAAGTTAAATCATATTTAATGTTATCTCGATAACAGGATAACACCGTGTGGTGTTATATGTTTAAGTCAACAATGCTCGAATTCGACATTCTAGCATTGTTCTTTGTATTCGATATCTTTTGAGGTATTTCTTAACATTTTTTCTTCGCTGTGCGTACTGTTTGCAAAGTCCTTACCATTTTATTTGGATCGAATAAGTTATTGATGTATAGTAAATTGTGCCACCAGCTGTCTTTACATTCGTCTATCTCGACACCCATCTGTGGCCAAAACGGACCATTAGACCAGTACTTGAAGAGTGGGACATAAAACATCAAGAAAAGCATATATGGTGGGGTTAGTCTGAAACAGAGAGAGTCACGATCAGATAAAACATAAAGAAGATCAAGTAGGACTGAGAAAGCCTGAAAGATAACATTCCTAATCAGATAACAAGAGGGTCATGAGGCCCGGCATCGCTCACCTGAGAATTTGCTCAGTTTTTGGTTTGACCCCCGGTCGGAGATCGAACCCGCGATCTCCCAAATACGAGGGGAACAATCCACCACTACATCTCGGATCAATGTGCTCTTAGTTTAAACATATTTTATTCAGTTCATATTTACAATATTAACAGTACAACAAAAGTAGGTTGAAATGGATTGGAAAACAAGCAATGTTATTGCTTATACTAATTCCTTTCCAGGAGTGTACAGCAACAAAATACAAAGAAAATCAGTGTATGATGTGCTCAGTATGATGAATAATATCTATATAATTAAGCCTTGTAGTAAATTTTAAAAAAAACTGTAAAAGCAGTTTTTAAATTTATCTTGAATATTTTCGGAATAGGAAAAAATGTAAAAGTAATCTGTCACACACACCGTCCAGAGGAAGAAGATCGATACACCACAGGTGGTCAAATGTTAAGCGTCAAAACGCTTTGTTGCTGCAATGTATCCCTGGACTTTTAAAAACACGCTTGTATTTGTATCTTGGGTATTGCGATCATTACCGAAAAGAAGATTTTCTAATGTAGGAGCACAAGGTAGGCCATGGATATAACGATCACGCATTACTTGATATCTTGTACATTGGGTGAGATAATGCGACACAGTCTCAACGGCACCGCAAGCACAGTGGGAGGAAGGGACAATATTTCTTCTGTGAAGATCATGGTTTAATGAGCTACATCCTAATCGCAAACGAGCATGATTGACTTGATTTTGTCTACTTCCAACGTTATACAGGTTTTGTGATTTTTTGGGTCTTGTGTTAAGTTTGGCTTTGAATTTGCTGAGAGTAGGTGTGTTTCTGACATCTTCAGGAAGTGCATTCCATTGGCGAATAGTTAGAGGCAGAAATGAAGCAGCATAGGCTTGAGTGTTACAAGGGATGTTTGGAACATCTGAGCGGGAACGTAGGGCATATGGTTGTTCTGGTTGCTGGGGAATCAAATGTGTAAGATACTCGGGAGAAAGACCATTTTTCATCTTAAAGAACAGGATGAGGCGATGTTAACGTCTCCTTTCCGCCAGCGTATCCCAGTTAAGGTCAGATATGAGTCGGTCAATACTACAAAGTTTGGTAGCTCCTGTTACAATTCTAGCCGCTTCATGTTGGACAGCTTCGATGTCGTTTATAAGAGCCTTACTACAATTGTCCCAGACAACATTTGCATACTCGAGTAGTGGTCTGATGAATGTGACATACATTTTCTCTAGGGCTGAACGAGAAACAACGAATTTTAGAGTCCTAAGAAACCCAATTATTTGCCATGCCTTGTTGATGTTTGATGATATGTGAGATTTCCATTTGCAATCTGGAGAGAAAGTTACCCCAAGATGTTTATGGGTACTGACTTGAGATATAGGAACGTTGTCGAGATAAAGTGAAGGGTGATTTGGTTTCTGATGCTTACGAGAAAAAAGAACAGATTCAGTCTTAGATGGATTAAAAGTAACCAGCCATTTCTTCGACCAAGAAGATATTTGTGACAGATCATGGTTGAGGACAGCTGCTGAGGTAACAGGATCTTCGATGACAATGTAAAGACTGGTGTCATCTGCGAATAGGCGAATGTTTGCTTCAATGTCATTGACAATGTCATTAATGAAGATGAGGAAGAGTAATGGTCCAACGATAGATCCTTGAGGAACACCAGCGTTGATAGTGAGGGTTCTTGAAACAGAGTTTGATAAGACTACCCGTTGTTTGCGATCGGAAAGATAAGAGGTGAACCAATGGAGGAGGGGACCGCTTATACCGATGGATGACAGCTTATGAATGAGACCCTGATGCCAAACACGATCGAATGCCTTTGATACATCACAAAAGACAGCCCGTACTTCTTTCCCTTCATCTAAGGCTTTGCTGACGTCATTGTACAAAAAAGCTAGCTGATTTACGCTAGAATCGCCTTTGATGAAACCAGATTGGAAGGGTGTAAGAAGTCTATCACAACTTAGAAGTGATATTGGTCTATAATTGCAAGGGTCGGAAGGGTCAGATTTTTTAAAAATGGGACAGACGTTCGCCAACTTCCAGGGAAAAGGGTACGTAGAGTTTGTCAGCAATTTGTTAAAATAATTTGAGAGGGGTACTGCAAGTTCTTCTTTGCCTTCTTTGATAAGTTTAGGACTAACAGAGTCAGGACCACAGGCTTTACTAGGATCGATACAGGAAATTGCGTCTCGGACGTCCTGACTCGTCAAAGTTATTTCTGAAAGGAAAGAGGATGGAACGTTCGCATATATAGGGAGAGGATGTTGCTGGGTATCTATGGTTGATTGTTTGCTAAAGTACGAGTTTAGAAGATCGGCCTTGTCTTCATCTGACTCTGCCGTAATTGTTCCCTCAATAAGAGTTGGTATTGGTGAAGATGTTTGTTTTTGAGTGAGTTGTTTTGCAAGTTTGAACCATATTTTTGTTGTTATATTATTAGTGTTAATTTTAATTATTATGTTATGTTCGTATTCCTTTTTAGTTTTTCGAATAATGTTTGTTGTATCATTTCGAATGTTTCTGAACTGTTCCCATATCTGCGCATTATTTGAACTTTTAGCTTTTTGGTGTAATTTGTTACGTTTTCTTATTTGTTTTTTTACCTCATTGTTTATCCAAGGAACATCACCGGGACGAATAATTACATATTTATTTGGAATACTTTCGGAAGCTGCTTGTAAAATTGAATTAGCGATTGTGTCTGCGGTAACATCTAGATTTTGATTGTTTTCGATGAATGACCAGTCAGTGGATCTCAGTTTGTCATTATATTTTGCATAGTCGCCTTTGTCATATATCCAAATTTTTCGCTGAAAAAAAGTATGTTTAGGTTTAGTGAATTTCAAGACAGAAACAGTCGGACAGTGATATCGAACACGATTTGGAACAAACGGATCTGCGACGAAACTTGAAATAACTTGAGTTGAATGTTTGATAAACATGAGGTCAATCAGTGAATTTGAGTGCTCGGTGTAGTGAGTCAGTGCTTTAATGAGCTGTTCAGAATTTAAGGAGTCTATCAATCTACACATCCTATTAGACGGATTCGAATTGATATTGATATTAAAATCGCCTGTTACAAGTATGTTGTCAATATGCTGGTTGAAAGCTTGGTCGAGTGAATGTTCCATGTTTAGCCACTGTGTGTTGTTTGAGTTAGGAGGACGGTAAATTCCACCAACAAGTAGTTTGCGCTGGCAAACATGTAATTCAACCCAAACAGTTTCGACACCATTAACTTGAAGATCATTCCGTGGAATGGCATGCAAAGTATCTCGGACGTAAATAGCAACTCCACCACCAAGACGATCGTTTCTGTCACAACGAAATGGCTTTTTAAAGTTTGGGATTTGGACATCTTCGTCTGAATATTTACTTGACAACCATGTTTCAGTAAAGACAAGAACATCGTACGATTGTGCTTCTACTGTAAGAATGTCGATTTTCGGTTTCAAACTTTGTATGTTCAGATTCATGATGCTTAAGCCACTATTGGTTAGTCCTGCATATGATACGAATGAGGTGTTCAAGCTATCAGAGTGTATCGAGGGACCAGGATTAAGCTCAATGTCGCCCGATCTGCTTATAAGTAGTGAGACGATGTACAAGAAAACTAGAACTGAATACATGGATGAAAGAGAAACCAGGGATACTTCAGGATGGCGACTAAATTTAGAACCTCTAGTTGAGATCGTCATGTAGAAAGCTGATAGGTAGAACCATGATGTGTCGCCGGCTGAAATAAGAGGGGCGTCTGATTCCCAACAATACTGCACCAACAATGAACCGACAATCACCAAGGACAGTATGTGTGACAAAATAATAATACGAAAAGAGTAAATAATTAAAAAACATTTTCATACGAAAACTGTAATATATGAGGAAGGGACAATTATAAAGTTACGATATGAACGTTAAGTTGCAAACCTGTTGTAAAGGGTAATTTATAAGTTGAAAAGTAGTACGTTAAGATTTAAATGTGTGTTATCATTATCATTATTATACGATAGATACATCTTATGTTGTGATTTGTTGGCATTATATTACAAATATCGTTGAATAGCTGCTATTGTATTACTCCTTCACGAAAAGAAATCGTACAACATCACAAGATATATATATAATGCATATGTTGATTGTACATCTATATTGGTAGTTAATAAATACCAGAGTGCAAAACAAACCAACATACAAATACAAGAACATATAAATCATCAGCAGTTTGATTGTACATCTATTTGGTAGTTAATAAGTACTAAAATGCAAACAAACTAACATACAATAACAAATACAAAATATCTCAAGGGGAAGATCAGCAACAAATTAGTAAAATGTACGATTGCATTATGTAAACTCGTCTTCATTTTGATAATATCGTTAGAAAACGGGCAAACTGTAGAGTCAATATAAACACTATGTTATATACGCTTGTGCAAACAGTCTATCCGTATAAACACTTGGTTATCGAAGCGGAACAACTGTGCGTATACTGCGGAGCAGAAAGTTACGTTTACTTGTTGAATTCACTTAATTCGCCCATCGACTCGCACCTATGCACTTTGTCGGAGTTATCTTTTACCAGGATGACTCCATTAACTGTCCAAGCAGACTGGACCCTATTGTTCTTCGCAAGACATCTTGCGTGGTAATATACTTCACCACGTTTTTTGGAAAGTTCCTCGTAAATGAAAACACGCTCAAAGATCTTCGAGTGTTTTAATTCAGAGCGATGAGTGAGGACGCCTTGCCTAGCTCGGTATGACGTGAATTTTATGATAATGTCCCTTGGACGCGAGTTAAGCTGTTTGTTTGACTGGCCAGTGTAGGACGTCTCAGTGGATGGTTTTGGCTTGCCAAGATGGTGCATGTTGTCAATGTCGTGAAGAATAATGTCAACTTTGATCTCGGTTGACAGGCGCTTGACGATTACATCCATAAACTCTCCTTGTTCTTCCTTGATACCGGAGACCCGTAGACAGTTACGCCTGCTATATTGATTGTTGGTATCGTCCTGCTTTTCTAGTATTTCAACCCGACGCTCTAGTTGCACGACTTTGTCATTGAGAGTAGCGTTCACTTGCTGAAGCTCCGACACCTTACTGTCGACTTCTCTAAGCACTTTGGTTACAATGGCAGTCACCATGTCGGTGAGATTCGACTCAAAAGTGGTTTGCAGAACTTCTGCTATTTTCAAAATCTGTGTGTCGTCTAGGTTGATTTTAACTTTCTCAGCCATGATTGGGGAAGTAGAGTCAGAGGACAATGTTGGTGATTTCTTTAGATCGACTAGATCTAGTGGTGATGAAGCTTCACGTTTTTTATCACTATTGCCCGGAGTGTGGCTCATGATAGAAACGCCACTTTTTTTGCGCAGTATAGTTATAAAAAAGTTCTACGTGACGGGTAAGCAATTATTTATTTCTCGTGATTCTCGTGCACTGTCCGAAAACGAGGTACATACAGAATGTTTACAAATTTATCAACCGTGACACAGGTAGATATTTAATAAAAGATGTATTTAAGTCAATAATTCAAAAAAGAAAAGTCACCTTTTTAGTACAAATAAGTCCATCGAACGAAGAAGTGGCTACACCATAACACTGACCGGAAATGTGCTCTTTAAGACAAGATCAGTTTGAAAGGACATTCAATTACTCTAATAAATGAAAGGGAACGCTCTCCCTTTAAGACGCATCTACATGACAAGTACATCATGTCCTTATCCGTTGTCTTTTAATCATATCACAATAATTTGAAACCACTTTGTAGAAGGTATTCTTAGAAACATGTCTGCCAAATGTTCTTGAAATAAGATAAGCACTTAGGAACTTTTAATTCTATTTTTTGGCTGATCCCGCCAATGCTATACTTTTCAACAAGTGCTTTAAGAGAAATGTTTCCCTTTTTGTCATTGTATCCCTTTTTCTGTTTCCGTCCGACAGGCACGTCTTTAACCAATCAATACAGCTAGAAGAATGTGATAGAGTGTGCCATACGGAATATTTCCCGAAAACTATCTTGAAATGAGACAAGCTCTTTCAGAGTAGATTTTCTTTTTAAAGTTCTGCCATTTTAATGCTCCTAGAGGCCATGCTTCTTTAGTAAAATCCAGACCTTATACTTCGATACAGTAACATACTGATTATGGAACGTGGCACACCCACTTCCGAAGATTATTACACACATGTAACTGTGAAAGAGACACAGCCCCAATACGATCTTATTTTAAGTTGGGTCAAATGTCAAGGTCAAAGTCAAGATGGTCTTATTTTGATACATAATATACCATCTTTCTCAGATCACGCAGCAAATTACTGTGGTCTTAATAGTGTAGGAAATATGGGCCAGACAAGCTTTTACTATAAATGGGTCAAGGTCAAAGCAACCTCAATTTAGTCTGCAACAAACCCTCTTCAATATAAATCTGAGAAAAGAAGGTGCACTAACCTATGTTTTTTCTTTAAACTGTGTCCGAGGTCAAGGTCACAGCAAATTGAATTAAGTTCAGGACCTCATTATACCGAATTGTGTACCTCCAGGTGTAATAGCATAGAAAAACATTGTCTTTAAATTGGATCAGAGGTCAAGGTCAGTGTAACAGAAGTTGTGTACTTCCCAAGATACATGTGCGTATCAAATTTAGTAATTCTAAATAAAATGTTTCAGCACAAGTTTGGTGAAAGGAGAGAAGGACGGAAGGACTAACGGACGAACGGACAGGAGGTTGGGTGGAAGGACGGACGAACGAACGGACGGGAGAAATGACGGACGAGTAGCAAACATATATCCCCCTACTGGGAGCCCTGATAGAGGACAAAATAATTAGCAACACGGCTGACACATTCAAATAAACGAGGATATGTGATGAAATAAATACTTACCTCCAAAATCTGTGAAAGTAGTACATTCCCCATTTAAAATTGCGAGCGCCACCTCTCTTGCTCATTTCCTTCAGGGAAAGATAACTCACCAGTAGTCCACTGAAATAATACATTGATTGTTTTAACTAATAAACACAAGCGGTCTGGGTTGGTCATCATAAAATTGGCAAATTGGTTGAACTTCGTCGATCCATTCTGAGATATTTGGCGAATTCAAATGAAAAATTGAGATATACATGTAAACTATGAATACAATCGTCTGAAGGAAAGTTAACTCTTACACATACTTAAGCGTCCTTATAAATCATAATGAATATTGATGACCTAATCTGGAAAGTTTAAATGTTATTAGAAAGTTGGTGGGTGTTGAAATTGGCTGCACTGTTAGAAAAGCAACTTAGACCACGATCTATTTGCTTTAATCTTGATACGTAGACAGATCTAGTCACCCTAGTGTTCGCGTTCTAAGCATGCTTGAGCTATGTTACTTAGGTCGTTCCATTCTCCCTGTCGCTTGATATAAGCATTGCAAATTTGAAGATGTCTACCAAACAGAAACAAGTTATGGTCATTTGTTTTACAAAAGTGTGACGGAAAGATATAAACGGACATAAAGACGGACGGACGTCGAAGGTGTGATCTTTGTCTTATTACCACCACGCCTTACAGGCAGACGACAGCAAAAGTAAATACCTTAGTACGAAAAAAGTGTCAACAGCAACTGTCGCATTACTTATAGCTTGGAAGGAGAATCTGCTTAGAGCTTCGGGTAAATACTGTGCAAGGTTATCTGTAACATAAATTACGGGAATTAACCCTTATCCTATTAAACACCACATATATATAGGGTCTGACATGAGTTGTCATCTCATATAAAGTTTTATTAAGCGAGTTCTCAAGAAATGTGTTATTAAGCGGAGCCTCTGGCGAGCTTATTTACAAATTTCTTGGACTAGTGTTATAACATTTTATGAAATGACAACGAATGGCAGATTCTTTTTATCACATGACGAAACACAAAAAGAAAATCGGTTTTTTGCTGTCAGAAAATAGTCCCAACATATAATACTGATAAACTTTTAACTAATCACACAACAACTTATTTAAAATGACCGATAATGGTCCCTTTACCTCCTCCATTTATCGTGACGTTTTTGTGTTTACCGGATACACGTTCTCAGCCATTTTGGAATCATTCGCGGATGAATACAAAAATAGTGATTCGGTCATGTTATATTACACATGTGACATATAAAGAAATACGTAATGGGTATATTAGATCAGATACAAGCATTGTCATGTGATAAATATATATACAAGGCAAATACGCCGAAAATGCCTCATAAATAAAACACATTTCATTTAACAAAGTCAAGTGGGGTCCTGGTCAACAAGTTAGAAAAGAAAGTTGTATTATAGTGTTTGTTTTTTAGTGGGTAAAGTTATTTAAATACATCAATCAGAAATCATAGTATATATTGACATTATCAGACAGTTCTTAAATTTGGACACTTTCGCATTTTCCACATTTATTTAAGTAAATCACAGCTAATAATGTATGCATAAATATTTTTATTTTTTTATTTCAAAAAACCTTTGTAAATATATATTGACAAGTTTAAAAGTATGTTTTTATTTTCAGACTTAAGTAGATCTAGTTTAATAAATTCAAACATATAAAATAATGCAGCTGTATATGTATAACACTACCTGTGTAATTCAGACCAAATGCATACGTGTGAACCAAGATGTATATGTATAACATTACATGTGTAATTCAGACCTAATGCATACGTGTGACCTAATATGTATATGTATAACACTACAAGTGTAATTCAGACCAAATGCATACGTGTCACCCAATATGTATATGTATAACACTACAAGTGTAATTCAGACCAAATGCATACGTGTGACATAATATGTATATGTATATCACTACAAGTGTAATTAAGACCAAATGCATACGTGTGACCCAATATGTATGTGTATAACACTACAAGTGTAATTCAGACCAAATGCATACGTGTGACCTAATATGTATATGTATAACACTACAAGTGTAATTCAGACCAAATGCATACGTGTGACCTAATATGTATATGTATAACACTACAAGTGTAATTCAGACCAAATGCATACGTGTCACCCAATATGTATATGTATAACACTACCTGTGTATTGAATACCCATTGCAAACGTGTGAACCAAGATGTATATGTATATCAATACCTGTGTATTGAAGACCAATTGCATACGTGTGACCCAAGATGACCCATGTCATACTGATGAACCGGATACCATTCACGGCTGTCAGAGTGCCGGCTGGTTGGTTGGTACTCAGAATCTTTAACGAGTTAGAATACACCGAAAATGATAAAAGGATCTTCCCGCCTAGACCTGAAATGTAGTATTTGCAGCTGATAAAATGAAAGCGTTACTTTAAATGTAGGTATTGCATGGTAGGTTAGACTTTTTGATGCCTCCGTGTTCGGAAGTTTGTCTTTCGGATAAACAAAATATAACCATAAACAGTAAAAGAGTGAGTTTCAACTTATTCATTCTCGAGGTGATGAATCGATGAAGGTGATGAATCGATGAATCACGTAAGCTTCACAACTTTCAGGAGTGAAAGATAAAAATTGATTCTCATTCGATGTAATTAGCAAATTTATAAATTCGACGGGATAAGATTAAACCCCTTCGCACATACAGACGCTTTCTACCGTTTCAACAGTAGACGACTTTTGAAAACGTTGTGGCAAAAGTAGAAATGTCCACACTGTTTTCAACACCTTTAATTTATAGGGAATTTTTCGTCTGCTGTAGATCAACTAGGGTAAAATTAATTGATTGTTTGGTGTTTTACGCTGCTTTCAACAATTTAGCAGTTATATCATGTCGTTTCCAGCGTAGGTTACCAGTACTGCTGGTACATTTGAGCCGTCCCGCGAGAAAACCAACATTGTGGCTTCTGCATAAAGTATCGATCCGGATCAGCCTAAGCATGCCGTGCAGGCTTACCCGGATAGACACTTTTGGCCTCCTGTGGATTTTCTGTTTCAGGAATCATTACTCTATACCTATATCCCCCTGAGACGGAATGTGTCGGCATGGATCAGTCTGTGCGGACTGTGCAGGCTGATCTTAGTCGATACATTACGCAGAGGCCACATAGAATCAGTCTCAATGCTAGCCCCATAACTCTTAGAGCCAGGGAGGGAAAGCTGTTACCTCGGGAACTTCACATTTAGGTTAACTGTGACCAGAACAACTGTCGCAATAGCGCACATCGATCTTGATCTACACTGTTCGAAAATTAACCTCCGAAATTTCTGACAAACACGATGTATTTGGAACAAGTAGAATGGAATCAGGTCCATATCTACACGTCTCATAGTGTGGTTATCTCCCCTGCTATAACGCGATCGCATGCATAGGCATCGGTAGAGGCAGCACAAAGAGGGCAGGACTCTCCCCTGATATAACGCGATCGCATGCATAAGCATCGTTAGAGGCAGCACAAATAGGGCAGGAATCTGCCCTGATATAACGCGATCGCATGCATAATAGAGGCAACACAAAGAGGGCAGGACTCTCCCCTGATATAACGCGATCGCATGCATAAGCATCGGTAGAGGCAGCACAAAGAGGGCAGGAATCTGCCCGATAGATTTTCTGGGATAACAGACGAGAGCTTTGTAAGGTCTGTGCAGTTGATGTAAACAATGATTTGGTTATTTAGCAGGATGTTCATTATACCGCGAGCGTATTTTCATATTTAGCGCCCCAGATACAAGAACACTGATCAGGTTTCACCCAACTCTGTACAATAAGTTCTCCTAGACACGTTAATCTTTTATATGACAAGCTTTCTTTTGCAACATCAATCCAATGCCTCAATCTATATTGTTGAAAGAACGCCAAACGTTATCTGTAACATTCCATGTGATTGGCTGGCAGCTCATCAACTCCAAACCAGCGACAGATCAGCCTAAACTCGTTGTCATATTTCGGACAACGAGGAACCAGTTTACACACACTACGGCTATATTACAAAACACATTATAACCTCGTGTCATTTACCTGGTGAATATGTATTTGCTTGTTGGCCATTTCCGTTACAAGTGTTCACTTTTCCATTCGCTATGCTTCCATTTTGTTCTGGTGCTCCGTTTTCTCTGTGTAACAATGGGGTGTTGTCTGTGACTGTGGAACCACTAAAACTTCCGTACTTACTGCCGAGCTGAGAAGAGGGGTCATGATTAAAACTATTACATCTTATAAAGATATTACAATGATCACAAATCATGTTGCGTCCATCTTGAAAGCAAGGTCATGAATACTGACCTCATCTTGGTAGTAGTATGTATGTTGATTGCTTTCAAGATGGTTGCAACATAGTTTGTGATCTTTGTAACATCCCGAAGAAGCCTTAGGGCCGATATAATTAATGCACGAGTGGTGAACATTTAATTCCATGCGAAACAGAACTTTTAAATATGTTACTTCTTATTTAGGGAATTGTTTGAGGTTGTATGATATTGTGTTACATAATTTGAAAAGGCAAGGCGATACGGCAATAAACAACCAATATTTTGGGCTAAACCTTCAATATGATAGAATTAATCAAACAGACAGTGAGTTTAATTATTATTTTAAACAAAATCCTTGTAATTTGCAGTAAATGCCTTCTCTTCTTGGTTCTCTGTAACTTTAACAGTTGTCCAGGAAATGAAGCTAAAGTGTCAGTTTTTTATATAGAAAATATACTTGAAATACCCATGATGTATTGTCATTGATTTAACTTAGAACCCTGTCTTTCTGACCAAGGTTATATATCAAATGCTCGTATATAAACTACTAGACTACTACCAGATAATGTTTTGTTGCTTGGAGTGAACTTCAACATTACTTGATTTTCCCGCAACTACACTAACGTAACTCCAGCAAGAACAGAATATTATAATTTCGAACGTCTAAATACGAATCAATCTCTGTTAACCAAGGATGAATAAATGAAAGAGGAGGCGTAAATGCTCCGTAGTCGAACAACGAAGAATAACACAAACGAACTGCCGTGTCTTCACAATCTTTCGGACTCGTCATTGATGGCTGGAGTGAAGCCTATATCCCTTTACGAACCACGTGATACATTAATGTCAACCATGAAGTGCAGGGGTGAAGCCTATATCCCTTTACGAACCACATGATACATTAATGTCAACCATGAAGCACAGTAGTGAAGTATATACCCCTTTACGAACTATGTGTATATAAATGTCAACCATGAAGTGCAGGAGTGAAGCCTATACTATGGAACGCCTTTACTGTCTTAGTATGTTGTATTGTATTATACGCAGTACATTTTCATGTATACGAGGTACATATTTCATTTGACGTGGTACAATTTGCATGATATGCAGTGCATTTTGTATAATATATCAGGGTTATTTAAGAATATGAAGTAAAAAAGTATGTAGATACAGTAGAATAAAAATTATATAGTGTGCAAACAACGTCATATGCAATACAAACAAAATTATATGAAGTCAGTTCTTCAATACATGTAGTGGTACTTTGATTATATGCGGTGGTTTAAACTTTATACGCGGTGCATTTACATTGGGGATGATCATACTTTCCGGCATTCTCCGGAATTATTTCCGGAAATTACCGAGCATGACAGATAGGTTTGAACATTAACACCGTCTAATCCATTTTAAAAAGGCCTTGTAGAACAATCTTTATGAAAAGTGTACACATTTTCTAGATAGACGAGATGCAAAATGTTGTCTATGCAGATGATCTCTGATTCCTAAAGCAGACAACTCTTGAAATCATTATGGCAAAAGGATAAATTGCTCATCTTGAGAAAGTTCTCCATTTGTCACAATGAGTTCAACCAACCCCTCTTCAATAAGTATACTTTCATTTATAAAGATGTTCTATATTTGTTGGCCTTAATGTCATCTGATGCATACTTGTTGTATTACGGAAAAGATTTAAAAATGTGTTTAGGTTACCACTTTATGGTAATGTTCCCTCATAAAAACAACTTTAAATTCCTCAGCAGCTTCTGGAAATAAGAGAAATCACTTGAAAAGTTGTTTACATGATATATTTGAATTTGTCTTTGGAAAAATGCATAACTTTTTTTTCTGAACAGTGTAGGCTCAAATCAGTCTGCATATTTGCTCTGCTTATCATAATCCTCACAAATGACTGAAGCTTCTAATATATGCATATGTAACAGCCCAGTTACACAGAGCCATCGGTGATTGATCGGTATTTTTTTTGGAGTGAACCGATGACAACGTATTTAACACCGATATCACCTATTGGTCACCTGTTTTCCACCTATCAACTGCTATTGGGGAAAGATAAGTGTTATCGGTGAAAAATTACCGATTGGGATTTTTAAACATGTTTAAAATTCTCGATCGGTGAAAATATAAAATATTTTACAAATAAACCGATTAACAACCTGTCTACAACCGATATCACCGATGAGCCACCGATAAGCAACCGATCAACTAATACTTACCACCGATAGAAAAAAGATGAGAATTAAAATGTGGGATTTCATCGGTTTTGATCGGTGGTTAATAGGGATTCAATCTGTGATCAATCGATTGCCGCCATCGTGTCATCGATGGGTTTAAATTTGTAAGTGGCCAATCGGTATTCATAAGTACTCATCGGCTGTTGATCGGTTGCCGTACGCTTTTGATCGGTGACCAGTCTGATTTCGTGAGTGGTCAATCGGTATTCATAAGTACTCATCGGCTGTTGATCGGTTGCCGGACGCTTTTGATCGGTGACCAGTCTGATTTCGTGAGTGGTCAATCGGTGACTAGTCAGAGACAGGGCGGCGTTCGATTGGTGATGTCGGGTGTTGCTCGGTATTATATAGGTCGTCACTAGTAGTTTTGCTCCAGTTTCTACCAGCAACCCATGAAATGTTTGTTTAACCGATTGAACACTTGTCCATCACCGGATGTCCATTACACAGAAAACCAGAAATAATCACGCATGACAACCGATCAAAACAGCGAGTAAATTTAAAATAAAATGACCGATTGGGGACCGACCGTCTGTGTAACTGGGGCAAGTTCATGTAATATTCTAGTCCCATAACATAAGACTCCGTTGACAAGCACTCGAGCTTGTGAGAGGTCATATATTATAGGACTAGTAATATTCAGACTTTAGATTTCGATCACACTGCAAATCATGCCGAATGAACGGACCGATCTCGTCTAGAGCGGATTTCAGTGCAGACGACGACATTCTGCCCCTCGTGTATTCAGAACATGTGTACACACATCTATTTATAAATTATTCAAGCGCTTTTTTGAAATTGAGTAAACGGTGTTAATGTAATCTATCTGTCCGACTCGGTATTTTCCGGATAAATAATTACGGAGAATGCCGGAAAGTATGATCATCCTAATGAAAAATGCACCGCATATAAAGCTGTTTACACCATGTATAAACTAGTATGGACCGAACATATTGCCAAATGCATTGCGTACCATTATTTGTTATGAACACATACATAATAATTCACCAGGTATAAAGTTACGTGCAGGCACTTCATATATTAAAACATATATCGCATCTATTGACCAACATACAACGTACAAATGTAAAACTACTGCATACACAAACAAATACACCACATGTAATGTCATTTGTACTGCATTGTATATAGTATGTATTGCACATGACGTTGTTTGTACACCGTATAATGGTTATTCTACTGTTTAAACACTATTTTGCACTGCATATAATTCAATAAGCACCACACCTAATAGAAAAGGCACTGCATGCCATGAATAATGTACCACGTCAAATGAAATATGTACCTCATATATGTAAAAATGTACTGCGTATAATACAATACAACATACTAAGACAGTAAAGGCGTTCCATACTATACCCCTTTACGACCTAAGTGATAAAAACATGTCAACCATGAAGTGCTGGAGTGAAGTATATACCCCTTTACGCCCTACGTGATACATTAATGTCAACCATGAAGTTCATGAGTGAAGCCTATACCCCTTTACTACCTACGTGATACATAAATGTTAACTATGAAGTGCAAGAGTAAAGTCTATACCCCTTTACGACAATGTGATACATAAATATCAACCATGAAGTGCTGGAGTGAAGTATATACACCTTTACGCACTTTTAGACCTACGTGATACATAAGTGTCAACCCTGAAGTGCTGGAGTGAAGTATATACCCCCTTCAAGACATATGTGATACATTAATGTCAACCATGAAGTGTAGAGAGAAGCCTATACCCCTTTACGCCCTACGTGATACATTAACGTATCACGTAGGGCTTTAAGGGGTATAGGCTCACTCCTGCCATTCATGGTCGACATTAATGTCAACCATGAAGTGTAGAGAGAAGCCTATACCCCTTAATGCCCTACGTGATACATTTATGTTAACCATTAAGTGAAGGAGAGAATCATATACCCCTTAACGCTTTACCTGATACATTAATGTCGACCATGAATGGCAGGAGTGAAGCCTATACTCCTTAACGCCCTACGTGATACATAAATGTCAACCATGGAGTGCAGGAGTGAAGCCCATACCCCTTAAAGCCCTACGTGATACATTTATGTTAACCATGAAGGGCAGGAGTGAAGCCTATACCACTTTTAAGCCCTACGTGATACATTAATGTCAACCATGAAGTGCTGGAGTGAAGCCTTTACCACTTTATTCCCTACGTGATACATTAATGTCAACCATGAAGTGCAGGATTGAAGCCTATACCCCTTAACGACCCACGTGATACATTAATGTCAACCATGGAGTGCAGGAGTGAAGCATATACCCCTTAACGCCCTACGTGATACATTAATGTCAACCATGGAGTGCAGGAGTGAAGCCTATACCCCTTAAAGCCCTACGTGATACATTTATATTAACCATGAAGGGCAGGAGTGAAGCCTATACCCCTTTTACGCCCTACGTGATACATTAATGTCAACCATGAAGTGTAGGTGTGAAGCCTATACCACTGTTTGCCTATATCCCTTTTCGCCCTACGTGATACATTTATGTCAACCATGAAGTGCAGGAGTGAAGCATATACCCCTTAACGCCCTACGTGATACATTGATGTTAACCATGAAGTGCTGGAGTGAAGCCTATACCCCTTTATGCCCTACGTGATACATTAATGTTAACCATAAAGTGCTGGAGTGAATCCTATACCCCTTAAAGCCCTACGTGATACATTGATGTTAACCAACTTACCACTTCCGTTTCATCGTTGTTAAACAGACATGACAACATATTTCGAACGATCACCATATCATACACTGTTGCTATGGTCATTACTGCCAAAAACAGGGAACACACGACGCTGAAAATTAAAGATTACATCGAACATAAGCTTTCTTCATTTCTTATAAAAAATGCAGTGTATGAAATAACTATTACAAGAGCTGTCCATGGAAGACATGTGTCGCCTGCGAACATTGGATGTAAATGCAGAAAATGACTAGACAACAAAAGCACACAAGATAACACCAACAAGAAAAATGTTCTGAGGTATTGCATGTAGCATTCGACAAGCTTGAAGTGGATTCGTTGGGAAATAAGTGAGAAAAGGTTCAACAAATACAAGAAATAAAATTAAAATAAACAGGCTGGAGATATGGATCAAGGTATTGTTTCATACACCTGATCGCAAGTTATAAGACTTAGTGATGTAAATTTGAAGTGAATCTGCATAACAGAAACAGATTGATGACCAAGTAGTGACAAGCTTGACAGGGAGACGGCGGACGACGGGGAAGTAGTTCTTATTTGTTTTTATTTTTTAAAGGTAGGCGAAACAAAAACTTGTAAATTAATGTTCTGTCATGTAATGATTATTAAATAAATCTATGAATGGCTACATAGTGCATCTCCAGTATAGATCTTTGTATTGGTATATAAAATGTAACATTCCCCAATGAAGTCCTAAAGGTACTCAATTGCTCGTTTTATACAGTGTTTATACCTAAGATGACAGCTTTTGCTTTTTAACTGTACTCAATTTCTCGTTGTATATAGTGTATATACATAAGATGACAGCTTTTTTCTTTAAACTGTACTCAATTTCTCGTTTTATATAGTGTTTATAACTAACGTGACAGCTTTTGTCTTTAAACTGTACTCAATTTCTCGTTGTATATAGTGTGTAAAACTAAGATGACAGATTTGGCCTTTAAACTTTACTTAATTTCTCGTTTTATATAGTCTGTAAAAACTAAGATGACAGCTTTTGTCTTAAACTGTACTCAATTTCTCGTTTTATATTGTGTATATAACTAAAATGACATATTTTGCCTTTAAACTGTACTCAATTTCTCGTTTTATATAGTGTTTATAACTAACGTGACAGCTTTTGCCTTTAAACCGTACTCAATTTCTCGTTTGATATAGTGTGTAAAACTAAGATGACAGATTTGGCCTTTAAACTTTACTTAATTTCTCGTTTTACATAGTGTGTAAAAACTAAGATGACAGCTTTTGTCTTTAAACTGTACTCAATTTCTCGTTTTATATAGTGTATATAACTAAAATGACAGCTTTTGCCTTTAAACTGTACTCAATTTCTCGTTTTATGTAGTGTTTATAACTAACGTGACAGCTTTTGCCTTTGAACCGTACTCAATTTCTCGTTTTATATAGTGTGTAAAACTAAGATGACAGATTTGGCCTTTAAACTTTACTTAATTTCTCGTTTTATATAGTGTGTAAAAACTAAGATGACAGCTTTTGTCTTTAAACTGTACGCAATTTCTCGTTTTATATAGTGTTTATAACTAAAATGACAGCTTTTGCCTTTAAACTGTACTCAATTTCTCGTTGTATATAGTGTTTTTAACTAACATGACAGTTTTTGCCTTTAATCTGTAATCAAATTCTCGTTTTATATAGTGTTTATAACTAACGTGACAGCTTTTGCCTTTAAACCGTACTCAATTTCTCGTTTTATATAGTGTGTAAAACTAAGATGACAGATTTGACCTTTAAATTTGACTTAATTTCTCGTTTTATAAGTGTGTAAAAACTAAGATGACAGCTTTTGTCTTTAAACTGTACTCAATTTCTTGTTTTATATAGTGTATATAACTAAAATGACAGCTTTTGACTTTAAACTGTACTCAATTTCTCGTTTTATATAGTGTTTTTAACTAACATGACAGCTTTTGCCTTTAAACTGTACTCAATTTCTCGTTGTATAGTGTTTATAACTAACGTGACAGCTTTTGCATTTAAACCGTACTCAATTTCTCGTTTAATATAGTGTGTAAAACTAAGATGACAGATTTGGCCTTTAAACTTTACTCAATTTCTCGTTTTATATAGTGTATATAACTAAGATGACAGCTTTGGCATTTAAACTTTACTCGATTTCTCGATTTATATAGTTTAAAAGAGTTGCTGCAAGATGCAGCAGTTCGATGTTAGCGCGGGAATCAGCACTTTATGGCTTAAGAAATACTGTTTGATTCGAAAAACACGAAACCCGCTTTTAAATATATGATATAAATATATGACAACAATAGCTTTTTAGTTAAATACGTAAAACGAAAACAAAAATACCTTTTCCCAACGTGTTGACCTCAATCTCCCAAAATAATTGTAAACATTTTTATCTGCATGCGCGTCCTTTTTTCCCCTTAATATATTCTTAAAATCGCAAAATTTAGCACAATAACTTGTTGACCTCGATCTCCCAAAATTATTGTTAACATTTGTCTGCGCATGCGCGTCCTTTTTTCCCCTTAATATATTCATAAAATCGCAAAATTTAGCACAATAACTTCGCATTTATGAAAATATTCCCATTTTCCTGTTATTAAAAAACTATGTTTTTAATTTACATTTTAATTATAAATAAACTACTCGCATATAAATAGACTGGTTCACTAATCTTAATATTATATTGTAAACTCGAACGAGAACCAGTCTGGTGACGAACTGCTATGGAAATATCCGAGAGCTGACGGTAAGTCAAGAGAAAAGAGGGAGAAATGTAATGGGAACGGGGTTTAAATATAAATATCGCTTATACAGCCGCGTTTTATAGCGACGTTGGTAGAGTGGTTGACCTTTTCATAAAGTTAAGCAACGTTCATGGCGGTTAGTGCCTGGATGGGTGACCCGCGATGGCTTAACGCCGGTACACGTTACACTATGGTTTTAATTTACATTTTAATTATAAAAAAACTACTCGCATATAAATAGACTGGTTCACTAATCTTAATATTCTATTACAAACTCGAACGAGAACCAGTCTAGTGACGATCTGCTACGGAAATATCCGAGAGCTGACGGTAAATTGCCCCATTGCACCAGTGACAGTTCTAAACACAACCAATATATGCACTGGTGCTGAGGCACCCGCGCAATAACTTAGATGCCTTTTTTGACATTAAAACTTTACTTGAGTTCTAGTTTGATATAATGTATAACAAAGATGCCATTTTTGGCATTTTAACCTTAATCGATTTCTCGTTTTATATAGTTTATATAATTAAGATGCAAACTTACGCCAAATACATCCCCTGTCATGCTGATCTACAGCCAAAGAGTCCCTAATAAATCTTTGTCTGCGTAGAAATGAGTGTATAACATCACCACAATGCATTGAATGTATGTCATTGAGTTTCAATTCATTGTAAATGTGTATAGGATGCACTGAAAATGATTGATTTAATCACTTTAAGTATTTGATCTTCTTTGAAAGTGAAATTAGAGAATGCTAAACACCGGTGTTGTCCGGGCCCGATTTCGTCCAAAATGTCGGTAACCATTTTCGCCTGGTATATTATTTATTGCATAATGCATGAACATATAGCTATAGAAGCTAAAAAGTTTATGCTCGATCAGAGCAATCGGTCTCTATAATTAAATTACATATAGCTTACATGACAGGTTTGGTCTTTGAACTGTTCTCGAGTTATCGTTTGCATTTTGATAAAGTGTATACAACTTACATGACAGGTTTGGTCTTTGAACTGTTCTCGAGTTTATCATTTACATTTTGATAGAGTGTATACAGCTTACATGACAGGTTTTGTCTTTGAACTGTTCTCGAGTTATCGTTTGCATTTTGATAGAGTGTATACAGCTTACATGACAGGTTTGGTCTTTGAACTGTTCTCGAGTTTATCGTTTGCATTTTGATAAAGTGTATACAACTTACATGACAGGTTTGGTCTTTGAACTGTTCTCGAGTTATCATTTACATTTTGATAAAGTGTATACAACTTACATGACAGGTTTGGTCTTTGAACTGTTCTCGAGATCTCGTTTGCATTTTGATAGAGTGTATACAACTTACATGACAGGTTTGGTCTTTGAACTGTTCTCGAGATCTCGTTTGCATTTTGATAGAGTGTATACAACTTACATGACAGGTTTGGTCTTTGAACTGTTCTCGAGATCTCATTTGCATATTGATAGAGTGTATACAACTTACATGTCAGCGATGAACTTTGAACCATTTGTTGGTCTGTGTGTATGGTGTTGTTACCACTGTTAAAACCTTTTCCAATATGTCGTTAACCCGTTCTCTCATATAGAAGCTTTCTGACGCCTTTGCAGCAGACGACTTTTTGAAAACATAGTGACAAAAGAAGACACTGCTCAAAACGAGCAATTTCTCCTTTTGCCACATGTTTTCCACTTTTAGTCATAGTTTATCCATTCAATTATAGAGATTTTCTATTGTTTGACAAAAAATGTTCGAAGTCATCTACTGCATAATTGTCGTATGAGGGAAAGGGTTAACACCCTTTCAGTTATATCACAGCGTTTCACGTTCAAGTTACCAGTACTACTAGCCTATTTATCCTGACACACTAGCAATCAATCGGTATGCTAACTGAGCGTCAAGAAAGGAAAGCTATTACTTCCATTTTTATAAAGTATTATACATGACCCCTTTGAACTGTAGTTGCATGTTTGATGAAGTGTTCATAACTTACATGACAGCTATGGCCTTTGAACTGTACTCGAGTTCTCGTTTGCATGTGGTATAAAGCAGCGGGGACGACGAGTTTAAAGGTAAAAGACTGACCGCTGAAATGAATAAGTTAAACCTTTAAAATATCAAAATAACATATCAAATCTAAACATTAATGTGATCGACGCCAGGGGAAAAGAGGTATTAAATGACGTTACATCTACGTTAAGGTAAGGGTGAGCCTGTTAAGAAAAGAGGTATTAAATGACGTTACATCTACGTTAAGGATCTTTTGAGCCTGTTTGCAGACGCCTGGAAAAGCGGAAGTTAACTATACTCAACCAAACTCTCTTTTGTTGGTACTCAATCGTCTCATTAAGACGAACATTTTGAGTACCCACAACATAGGGTTTGATTTTTTCAAATAAGGACTACATAACTAAATATTAAGTCATATTTGACTGGACTTATTTAAATTTACTTTGCTTACAATTAGATGAGCCGTTCCACGAGAAAGCCAACATGATGGACTCTGCGTAATGTAGTGACCCAGATCAGCCTGCGCAGGCTAATCCGGACCGACACATTCCGTCTCAGGGGGATAGAGGTATAGAGTAAAGACTCCTGAAACAGATAATCCACAGGAGGCGAAAAGTATCTGTCCGGGTTAGCCTGCGTGGCATGCTTAGGCTGATCCGGGTCGATGCTTTACGCATAGTCCACAATGTTGGTTTTCTCGCGGGATGGCTCAAATAGGGTTCTTTCAAAGGTTATTTGATCAGTACCCTAGATTTATAGCAGATGAGGACAAACCAATTGTAGTCTGCGTGGTATTAATGTTGCTTAAAGTTGTTCAAATCAGAATATCTATAATGGTAAAGTCAAAACACAGGCGTCTAATGGTTTATTTGTTAAATTTGAACAATATATAGCTTGGGTAAGTTGGTAGATCCCCATTAAATCTACCTCTAAAATATAACTTATATGTCATTAAGTTCTATGATTTATCATAACGATTTTTTTTTTTAAGATTTAAGCCGTTTTCAACATTATTTCTGTTA
>JASEVX010000013.1:238217-345717 GCA_031761405.1 Serripes groenlandicus | reverse complement strand
AGATCCGGTCAGAGGTCCGAGTTCTGCCATGACACTGTCCAGCCGAACTGGAGCTATATCATTGGCCTCTTTTGTATATTTGTGTATGAAACTTTTGAGTTGATGTGCATTTCTAATTCCATCCAAAGTCGGCTCCTTGAAGTCGTCTAATTCACCACGAACAGTGTAACTCACAAACGTCAATATTATAAATAGAAATGTCTTGAAACACACCATTGTACCGTTTTGTTTGGTCGTTTCTCTTATTCACTTCATACATATATATATAAATCAATTTTACGGTTAAAATGATTTAAGTTTAATCCCGGGTAATACATAGAATACTTGACTGTGTGTCAGACGTACGATACTTAATATAAATTTCACTCCGTCTAAAGATTTATATTTGTCGATGTACTCATATCAGCTCCAACCTTCACCTTAAATTAAGGACTGTAAGGATAACTTAACCCTTTCCAACCTGCAGACACATTTTGACGCAATAGCAGAAGACGACTTTTGAAACCATTGTGGCCAAAGGTGAAATTTCCCCTATGGCCACAATGTTTTCAACTTTATTTAACAAAGTTAATCTATCTTTTATGGAGAGTTTTCTGGTTTTTGTCACTATATTTTCAAAGTCGTCTGCTGCAGATTTGTTGTATGTAGAAAAGGTTTAATTATTAATACAAGGACATATGCTATTATGTCAGATCTAAAATAAATGTATTAGGAAATGACATTTAGGGGATGAATAATATACAACTTGGAGTCAAATGAAATATCGCTAGGAACGATGAGAAGAGTACAATTGTTCATTACAGGCACAGCTTCTTTTCCTTTGTTTTCCCGCTAAACACAAGTGTTACATATACATAAACACTTGTTTCATTGATAGGAAACCGCGTCGGTAGTGTAGTGGTAACGAGTCCGCTTCGGGAGCTGGACGTCGCGGGTTCGATCCCCGGCTGTGTCATTCTTTAAAATGGTTGTAATGGACTTCCATCTTTCGCGCTCCGGGTTTTAGGGTTAAAATTACGACATGATCGCTGGTGTCATGAAAAAGAGACCAGTAGTACTGGTAACTCACAAACGAAACGCCGTGATAAAACTGGGGAAAAAAGGCGATAGCGACGTTCAACACTAAACAAACAAAAATAAAACATTGATAGGTAAGGGTTAAAGGTACTCGAAATAAAAAAAAAATGAGCCGTTCCACGAGAAAACGAACATGGTGGACTCTCAATGAAGTTTTCTTTGCGATTTCCGATAGCTATTCTTATTTAATCATTGTTCAATATTTACTTTTTTTTCAGAGGAGTGAAATCTAAAAGAAGGAATAGAAGAACTGTGTAAATATAGTGGGTAGGGTATTCCCATACAAGTACACAGTTACTTGACCTTATCAGAATCAAAGTACTGAAAGTGCTGTGGGACGGTCTCACTGGTATGAGTGAGAAAAGGCTTGTCACCTGTTGCACCTTTTGGGAGTAACAACACAGTTGCATAATTGCAAATTATGTTGGCATGATGGCAGAAATGCATACAGTTCTAACGCATATTTAAGATAGAGTAAACCTTTTTTCAAGAGATCTTTAATGTAACTCACGAATGGTAGACATGTATATATAATCAAATATGTTATGTGATAACACTATTTGGATATACAGGACACATTCCTACGATTTATTGTCTTCAGTTATTGTAAGCAATATGCCGTAAATGGAACATTTTAGGTAATTTTCAAACGTACTGAACGTGTAGACAGCAATAGGCTCAGTGCGAAACATGAATGTTACTTGAACATTCATTTACAGATCATTTATTCATTGCAGATGCAAACAGTTAGGCGCTCTACGAACGCCTTCAGTGATATTGGTTATGTAATCGACTACTAATCGTTCAGTGATACTGGTTATGTAATCGACTACTAATCGTTCAGTGATATTGGTTATGTAATCGACTACTAATCGTTCAGTGATATTGGTTATGTAATCGACTACTAATCGTTCAGTGATATTGGTTATGTAATCGACTACTAATCGTTCAGTGATATTGGTTATGTAATCGACTACTAATCGTTCAGTGATATTGGTTATGTAATCGACTACTAATCGTTCAGTGATACTGGTTATGTAATTGACTACTAATCGTTCAGTGATATTGGTTATGTAATCGACTACTAATCGTTCAGTGATATTGGTTATGTAATCGACTACTAATCGTTCAGTGATATTGGTTATATAATCGACTACTAATCATTCAGTGATATTGGTTATGTAATCGACTACTAATCGTTCAGTGATACTGGTTATGTAATCGACTACTAATCGTTCAGTGATACTGGTTATGTAATCGACTACTAATCGTTCAGTGATACTGGTTATGTAATCGACTACTAATCGTTCAGTGATATTGGTTATGTAATCGACTACTAATCGTTCAGTGATACTGGTTATGTAATCGACTACTAATCGTTCAGTGATATTGGTTATGTAATCGACTACTAATCGTTCAGTGATATTGGTTATGTAATCGACTACTAATCGTTCAGTGATATTGGTTATGTAATCGACTACTAATCGTTCAGTGATATTGGTTATGTAATCGACTACTAATCGTTCAGTGATATTGGTTATGTAATCAACTACTAATCGTTCAGTGATATTGGTTATGTAATCGACTACTAATCGTTCAGTGATATTGGTTATGTAATCAACTACTAATCGTTCAGTGATATTGGTTATGTAATCGACTACTAATCGTCATAATCTTTGAAGGCAATACTGTGATTGTTTTAGTCTGCTCAACTCTTTATAACATAGACCAAATTTACAGTAAATCACTTCGAAAATGTCTAGACAAACATATTGAGAATCTGTATTAACTCTTTCAGCGCCACAGGCAATATTGATGATTTTGCAAACAATACTGATTCAGGTGAGACAGCTCGTAACGAGCTGTCTCACCTAAAATCAGCATTGTTTGTCTTTTAGTTATCAAAATAATCCAAAACTTTCATTATATGAGAAATGGAGACGCCCGATTTTGAACATGGTCGAGTCCACTTTGAACAATTCGGCGCTGAAAGAGTTAATGAAAGTATAAGTATTGGCTAGTGATCAAAACCTTGTCGAAATTATTCGTCATCATTGGTCTATTGAAGATAAGTAAAAATGAGTCTTAAATGGGAAAAGGATAAACAGTACATGTAAACACGTTAAATATCTAGAATATCGAAAACACTGGAGAAATTGCTAATTTTCAGGGAATGCTTGATTTATCCTGAAAATACCTTTTCCCATATACAACACATTTGCAATAGACTACTTTTAATACGTATATTCAAGTAGAATTATGTAAAATATATATATATGGAACTATATTATTATTGAATAGTGTTGAACACACTGTTTTGTCTCTATAGCCGACGACTTTTGAAAATATTGTTTCAAAAGGAGAAATTGCCTATGTGTTTTCAAAGTCGTCTGCTGCAGATATGTTGTTGTATGTGGGAAAGGGTTAACCATTTCCCATATACAACACATTTACAGCAGACGACTTTTAATACATTCAGGCAAAATTATGTCAAATCTCTCTATATATATGGAACTATATTATTATTAAATAGAGTTGAACACATTGTAGCCGACGACTTTTGAAAATACTGTTTCAAAAGGAGAAATTGCTCATGATTAGCAATTTCTTCTTTAGCCACAACGTTTTTCATTTTTATTCAATAATTGCTCTTTAATTTATAGAGATTTTTTTGTTTTCACTTATGGGTTCTAAGTCGACTGCTGCAAAATATTTGTATGTGGAAAAGGGTTTAGTGACTTGCTCCTCTAAAAATAGATATTACCCTATATATGCATACATGTAGAGATAAGGTAATATCTATTTTTAGAGGAGCAAGTCCCTGTGATTAATGTACACACAGTTGACGTATTAGATTTACACAAGACACGCTAATCAGTGGTGAACGGTGAAGATCTAGCACGTACAATACTGTTAACCCTTTCCCTACATACAACACATCTGCAGCAGACGACTTAGAACGTATCTAGGCAAACACATGGAAAAGCTCTATAAATATAGGTATAATTACTGAAAAGAGTTGAAAACATTGTGGCAAAAGGAGAAATTGCTCGTTTTGAGCAATTTCTTCTTTTGTCACTATGTTTTCAATAGTCGTCTGCTGTAGAGGCGTCAGAAAGCGTCTATATGAGGGAAAGGGTTAAGTCGGTTAAGTTCAAGCTACACTATCAGTCAACGGTGATAAAGTCTGATGATGCAGATTTATTTAAATATCTAATATTATAGGTTATTGCATCAATATGGGAAAATATGGTGTTGGACGAGTTCCTTCGGCTGAGTTTGCCCGAACGAGTCCCAACACAATAGTTTCCCATAATTATGAAATAACCTTTTTGGCCGGATTGCTCAAGCAATTCCGGTCTATAGATTGGCGATGTCCATCTGTCCGTCTGTCTGTCCGTCTGTCTGTCTGTCTGTTTGTCTGTCTGTCTGTCTGTCTGTCCGTCAACATTTTGGTTAAAGCTTCAGGTTAGGCAAAATGGTTAAAGTTTCTGGTTAAGCAAAATCTCAGACATGGAAAGAGCTACAAACTTGAAAATTGGTCTGTGTGTAGCCACTAACATGTTCTTTTGATTTCCATGATAACTCTTCACCTTCACCTTGCTATTGCCCGTCTGTCTGTCTGTCTGTTCGTCAACATTTTGGTTAAAGTTTCTGGTTGAAGCAAAATCTCGGACATGGAAAGAGCTACAAACTTGAAAATTGGTCTGTGTGTAGCCACTAACATGTTCTTTTGATTTCCATGATAACTCTTGACCTTCACGTTGCTATTACCCGTCTGTCTGTCTGTCTGTCCGTCAACATTTTGGTTAAAGTTTCTGGTTGAAGCAAAATCTCGGACATGGAAAGAGCTACAAACTTGAAAATTGGTCTGTGTGTAGCCACTAACATGTTCTTTTGATTTCCATGATAACTCTTGACCTTCACGTTGCTATTGCCCGTCTGTCTGTCTGTCTGTCCGTCAACATTTTGGTTAAAGTTACATCACGGCAACTTGCGTTTTAATTTGCTTTCTACAGTTTTATAGTTATATCACGGCAACTTGCGTTTTAATTTGCTTTCAACAGTTTTATAGTTATATCAACTTGTGTTTAATTTGCTTTCAACAGTTTTATAGTTTTATCATGGCAATTTGCATTTTTATTTGCTTTCGAAAGTTTTATAGTTATATCATGGCAACTTTCGTTTTAATTTGCTTTCAACAGTTTTATAGTTATATCACTGCAAATTGCGTTTTAATTCGCTTTCAACAGTTATAGTTATATCACAGCAAATTGTATTTTACTCCCCTTTCAACAGTTTAACAGTTATATCACGGCAACTTGCTTTTTAATTTGCTTTCAACAGTTTTATAGTTATATCAACTTGTGTTTTAATTTACTTTCAACAGTTTTATAGTTTTATCATGGCAACTTGCGTTTTTATTTGCTTTCAAAAGTTTTATAGTTATATCATGGCAACTTTCGTTTTAATTTGATTTCAACAGTTTTATAGTTATATCACGACAACTTGCGTATTAATTTGCTTTCAACAGTTTTATAGTTATATCACTGCAAATTGCGTTTTAATTTGCTTTCAAAAGTTTTATAGTTATATCATGGCAACTTTCGTTTTAATGATTTCAACAGTTTTATAGTTATATCACGGCAACTTCCGTTTAAATCTGTTTTCAACAGTTTTATAGTTATATCACGACAACTTGCGTTTTAATTTGCTTTCAACAGTTTTATAGTTATATCAACTTGTGTTTTAATTTACTTTCAACAGTTTTATAGTTTTATCATGGCAACTTGCGTTTTTATTTGCTTTCAAAAGTTTTATAGTTATATCATGGCAACTTTCGTTTTAATTTGATTTCAACAGTTTTATAGTTATATCACGACAACTTGCGTATTAATTTGCTTTCAACAGTTTTATAGTTATATCACTGCAAATTGCGTTTTAATTTGCTTTCAACAGTTATATAGTTATATCACAGCAAATTGCGTTTTACTCCGCTTTCAACAGTTTTCTAGTTATATCACGTCAACTTGCGTTTTAATTTGCTTTCAACATTTTAATAGTTACATCACAGCAAATTGTGTTTTAATTTGCTTTCAACAGTTTTTGGCCGGATTGCTCTAGCAATTTCGGTCTATAGATTGGCGATGTCCGTCTGTCCGTCCGTCTGTCTGTCTGTCCGTCAACATTTTGGTTAAGTTTCAGGTTGAGGCAAAATCGGTTAAAGTTTCAGGTTGAGGCAAAATCTCAGCACTGGAAAGGGTTACAAACTTGAAACTTTGCCTGAAGGTAACCAGTAACAAGTTCTATTGGTTTCTATGGTTACTTTGACCTTGACCTTGGTTTGTCGATTTTCAAGGTCAAATTGCCGACAATCCGGCCTTACCGTCTTCAGCGGTTTCTTGTTATTGTATAATTTTGATATTTGTTATTTAAATTTGTCGTTTTCTGTGATTTAAACCTTTCGAGCATACATTTAGAAAATAAACAATTGCTTTTAATCTGTTTTGATAAATTAATATTTACGATATCGAGCAATTGTTGTCCTTTACGATGGTTGCTAGGGTCATGGTAATATAAATTTACGAACCGCCATTGTTTTTCTCCATTTGGTTTCGACTCGAAATTGAATCGTCGACAAAATGATGTGTAACGCTTTTTCTAACAGTATAATTCATGAAGACCTCGTGTATTATCTTATTCTGGTACTTACGCCTGGCTCTTTGTGTTCTTTTTTTTTACGATTTAGATGCCCCGTTTGACCTCACAGTAAGTTCAGTTAAGCGAACACACATCTTCTTTTCTGATTTCTTTTGTTTGTTTTATAACGTCGTTTCCCTATCGCTTAACCAGTTTTTGTTTTATAACGTCGTTTCCCTATTGCTAAACCAATGTTTGTTTTATAACGTCGTTTCCTTATTGCTTAACCAGTATATGTTTGTTTATAACGTCGTTCCCTATTGCTGAACCAGTGTTTCTGTTATAACGTCGCTCCCCTATTGCTAAACCAGTGCTTGTTTTATAACGTCGTTTCCCTTTTGCTTAACCAGTGTTTGTTTTATAATGTCGTTCCCCTATTGCTAAACCAGTGTTTGTTTTATAACGTCGTTTCCCTTTTGCGTAACCAGTGTTTGTTTTATAACGTCGTTTCCCTTTTGCTTAACCAGTGTTTGTTTTATAACGTCGTTTCTCTTTTGCTTTTATAACGTCGTTCCTCTATTGCTAAACCAGTGCTTGTTTTATAACGTCGTTTCCTTATTGCTTAACCAGTGCTTGTTTTATAACGTCGTTTCCTTATTGCTTAACCAGTATGTGTTTTATAACGTCGTTTCCCTTTTGCGTAACCAGTGTTTGTTTTATAACGTCGTTTCCCTTTTGCTTAACCAGTGTTTGTTTCATTACGTCGTTTCCCTATTGCTAAACCAGTGTGTGTTTTATAACGTCGTTTCCTTATTGCTTAGCCAGTGTTTGTTTCATAATGTATTTTCCTTATTGCTTAACCAGTGTTTGTTTTATAACGTCGTTTCCTTATTGCTAAACCAGTGTTTTGTTTAATAACGTCGTTTCCTTATTGCTTAACCAGTGTTTGTTTAATAACGTCGTTTCCTTATTGCTTAACCAGTGTTTGTTTCATAACGTTGTTTCCTTATTGCTTAACCAGTGTTTGTTTCATAACGTCGTTTCCTTATTGCTAAACCAGTGTTTTGTTTAATAACGTCGTTTCCTTATTGCTAAACCAGTGTTTTGTTTAATAACGTCATTTTCTTATTGCTTAACCAGTGTTTGTTTTATAACGTCGTTTCCTTATTGCTTAACCAGTGTTTGTTTAATAACGTCGTTTCCCTATTGCTTAACCAGTGTTTGTTTCATAACGTTGTTTCCTTATTGCTTAACCAGTGTTTGTTTCATAACGTCGTTTCCTTATTGCTAAACCAGTGTTTTGTTTAATAACGTCGTTTCCTTATTGCTAAACCAGTGTTTTGTTTAATAACGTCGTTTTCTTATTGCTTAACCAGTGTTTGTTTCATAACGTCGTTTCCCTATTTCTAAACCAGTGTTTGTTTAATAACGTCGTTTCCTTATTGCTAAACCAGTGTGTGTTTTATAACGTCGTTTCCTTATTGCTTAACCAGTGTTTGTTTAATAACGTCGTTTCCTTATTGCTAAACCAGTGTGTGTTTTATAACGTCTTTTCCCTATTGCTAAACCAGTGTTTGTTTAATAACGTCGTTTCCCTATTGCTTAACCAGTGTTTGTTTCATAACGTCGTGTCCCTATTTCTTAACCAGTTTTTGTTTTATAACGTCGTTTCCGTATTGCTAAACCAGTGTGCGTCTAATAATGTCGTTCCCCTATTGCTAAACCAGTGTGTGTTTTATAACGTCGTTTCGGCCATGTTGGACATATCTAGACCTGCATCTACCCGTAAAATTGTAGATTCAACACCTGGATAATGTTACCCAACACAACATCGCAATTATCCGCTGTAGACAAGTCTTTTACGTCATTTTCAATAACTATTTAGCGACACAAAGAGTCAATTTGTGTCTTTAATTCCGTTATCATGCGTGTATAGCAGACGGGATTATAATATGGTGAGAAAAGGAGAAGTCGTTATGAAATCTTTCTTCTTTTCCCAGGAAGAATTCAAATTTCCGTAAGAGCAAACCATCATTTTGTCCAGGTTATAACTATCTTTTATCTTTTCTTCAGATGCTTGAAACTTTGCAATTTCTAAAACGGTTCACCAGTTAATATGATAATCACCGTAGTTTTAACACAGTTCGAATGGACAGTAGGTGATGATGGTACATGTTACTTTTACTCACTATCATTTCGAAATAACAAATATGCAATCTGTAATAAGTTAAACCTAGGACGGGTCAAAGAGCACATTTACGTAATGACCATGATGAGCAGCAGTTTTGTAATGAAGGAAAATGAATGAGTCACGTTAGGAGATTGCTTAAGTCAGAGTACTAGATAAAGAGGAGTAAACTGGTCTTTACCAGCAAATATTTCTCTTATGACTCAACCAAACCCTATTGTGTGGGTACTCAAAATAATTGTCTAAACGAGACGATTCTTTTGAGTACCCACAACGTAGAGTTTGAGTATCAAATAAGGGTTTCAGGATTTGATATACTCACATTATCTAAAGAGATCTGATTTCCCCGTATCAGTATCACACATTGAGAGAGATATTAGTTGGGCTACAATTCGAGTTGTTGGGTACACACTGGTTCTTACTGGTACTGATAAGTATAAAACTATTTTAATTCCATTAGTATCGTCTGAAAATGTAAAACTTAACTGCACCCAGTTAACCATTTCCCATCTACAAGTTAACCATTTCCCATAAACAAGTTAACCCTTTCCCATAAACAAGTTAACCAGTTCCCATATACAAGTTTACCCTTTCCCATATACAAGTTAACCCTTTCTTATATACAAGATAACCATTTCCCATATACAAGTTAACCCTTTCCCATATACAAGTTAACCCTTTCCCATATACAAGTTAACCCTTTCTTATATACAAGATAACCATTTCCCATAAACAAGTTAACCAGTTCCCATATACAAGTTTACCCTTTCCCATATACAAGTTAACTTTCTTATATACAAGATAACCATTTCCCATATACAAGTTAACCGTTTCCCATATACAAGTTAACCCTTTCCCATATACAAGTTAACCCTTTCCCATATACAAGTTAACCCTTTCCCATAAACAAGTTAACCAGTTCCCATATACAAGTTTACCCTTTCCCATATACAAGTTAACCCTTTCTTATATACAAGATAACCATTTCCCATATACAAGTTAACCCTTTCCCATATACAAGTTAACCCTTTCCCATATACAAGTTAACCCTTTCTTATATACAAGATACAGTTAAGAACATCTTGAAATTGACAAATTAACCGTTCACGCTCCGCTCCGTTCCGTTCCGTTCCGCTCCGCTCACGTTCCAATCCGCTCTCAAAGCGTTCACTCATTCATAACATTGTGATTGCATTTTTCCGTTCCGTTCAGATTGAGCGCTTTTTTACGCTCACTCGGAACGCTTTTTTTCGATCAAAATCCGTTCAACGATTTGATTGGCTTAAATTAATTTCGTTTCGTTTATATTTTTTTTTACTTAACCCTAAATATCAACAACAAATCGTATTACGAAAATGATCATATTAATAATATTTGTTACATTCTAATTCAATCGGATACTTGAGTGTCTTATAAAACAAAAGTTTAGTATACAAATATGACTTTTAACCCTTCACCGGATATAAACGCTTGCATACACGACCTCAATATAAACGATTTTCGAAAACCCTAATCGATTTCAATATAAACGGTTTTCGACGACCCTAATCGATTCTAATCGATTTCAATGTAAACGCTTTTCGACACCTTTTGAGTTTGAATGCTTCAAAAGTATATTTATCGTGTGAATAGGTCCTCCAAAAGTGTATCACAATACAATTTGTTTATTTACAAAGGGATCTCATACTTTAAATCATAGTGTTACTATATAAAGTTAAGTAAAAAGCGTCCAAAAATGTATAGTGTTTAAAAGTTCAGTACCCAGGTTGAATGAAATGCGTCGGGAAATGATAAGCTTGAAAATACCTTGTTCCTATGAAAAATATCCATATTATAATATCCGTTTCCATTTGTAATTGTAAATTTTAATTATTTCACAAGGGTTTTCTAAAATTACCATTATGCACCATATACAGATTGAGTCGCGACACATAAAAATAGGCAATCAGTTTTGTTCCAAATCTTATAACAGCTGGTATCAATTTATTTAATTGGTATGCCGGCGTTTGATCATAACTGTTCTCAAAAGACTTCGATAATTGTTATGAGACGATTTACGAACAGTGATGATTCTAATCAGTCTTAACAGAAGAGCATATTGATCTGAATATTCCCAACTATCGGAAGGCGGGTTTTCATTTGACACGGTATTATTATGTGTAAACCACGTGCAACCCAGATCAAATGGAAAATTACTGACGCATGCAGTAAACATGACCTTGACAACAGGGCTTCATTTCTCCCTTTCTTCATATTAAATAAATCTGGAGCAGATGACATTTAAAACGAGAAAAAATTGCTCACAATGTTATGATCTCATGCAAACACAATGAAGCAACCCTGTATAAATCTATTCTTCTGCTGTAGAAATTGTCTATACGTGAGAAAGGGTTAAATAGTTTGAATTTTTTGTCAAGATGTTTTTAATTTCGTCGGCATAATTGTTGAAAGAGGAAAGGGTTTACTCACACGTGCAAAGTCGGTTCTTTGTTTGACCGATCACATTTCCGGTGTATACCAGTTTTGACAATCAAGTAAGCTACTGGGAAATACCTCTTTCACAGATGTAGATTCATATTGACGCAACTAAAGCTGACGAGTAAACATTGCAGCAAAAGGAGAAAGCCTAAATGCATTAAATTTAATAGATAACTTTTGCCACAATTATTTGAATTAATTCAGTAATTATACTTTCCTTTTTTATAGATTTTCTTTATTTTTGTCTCGACATTTTCACAATCGTTTGCTGTGATTTGTTGTAATGGGGAAAGGGATGAACAGCTGACATAAGCGATTATTGTTTTCATCTACACAATACCGGCGGGTCTTTGATTGATTGATCTAGTAAATCAGAAGGGCAATAAAATGGGTCATTTACGGGTGCAGTGATGACACTTCCGCAAAACTGAAGCTGTATTTTTTTGGGGGGCTTTACCCCGTCTGACATTCAATCAGATATTTCTGATCTGGAAGTTGTTTCCGATGATTGTTCTTCTTCCGACAACAATCTTTTCTCTATAGGAGCTTGGAATAATGAGTTTCAACAACCAAGGGTAAGTAAACAAAGAACTAAATCGTCCTTGAGAATACGGGAAAATACGCAAACATGTGTTTACATTCGACTTTTTTTGGGTTAACAATTTTCTATTGCCGATCTATTTCTTCAAAAAGGAAATAGTTAGAAATGAAACGTAAGGACATTAGACATTCAAAATATTTATATGGGATGTTTTAACATTTATTCTCGTGAAATCGACTTTGAATCATGACAGGAAGATGTGTGATTTCTCCATTAAGTTTTACTAATTTTACTCCTGTATGTCACAGAGTTGACTTTTGAAAACTTCGTAGAAATTAAGACATATTTCCTTTACGGAGTATCTGGTTTTAAAAAATTAAACTTGAAATTGCTGTTGTTATATTCTGGAGTAATTTCACTTGTTTTTTTCCCGCAATAACAATATTTGAAAAGGTAGACATGAGCAAAATACATGTACATTCATCATTTTCAAGAAAAAATAAAAAATAAAATTGCCCTGCTTTCGTCTCCTGTTTTGCTTCAGTTCTTTTCATGCTGAAATAGTGTATTTTACACCAATGTAAAGGTAATTTAATTTCCCATAATGTTTATACTGACATATAAAAGGTAGTTACAATATTTTATACAGATAGTTGGGTTTAATTAGGACAGGTGTCAAATTCTTATGATTTACCCAATACCCTGTATGGAAATAGTGTACAGGCTTTTATCAGTAGTTTATTGACTATTGGTTTATCAAATACATGCCTATATATGGAGATAATATAGGTAAATGGGCAGTTGGGCTATCCAGTAAAGGGTTAATAAAATAATTTCGTAAAATAATTATCGGATAGTTGTTGCAACCGTTCAATGAGCGAATGATTGGATTTTTGCAATCATTATGATTGTTTCGTTCAGAGCGCAAAATTCCGTTCCGCTCATAAAGCGTTCCAACTTCGTTCCAATCACGCTCACGATCCAATCACGTTCCGCTCAGATTGTCAATTTCATGATGTTCTCAACTGTAACCATTTCCCATAAACAAGTTAACCAGTTCCCATATACAAGTTTACCCTTTCCCATATACAAGTTAACTTTCTTATATACAAGATAACCATTTCCCATATACAAGTTAACCGTTTCCCATATACAAGTTAACCCTTTCCCATATACAAGTTAACCATTTCCCATATACAAGTTAACCATTTTCCGTATACAACACATCTATAGGCAGCAGCCGAAAATATCTACATTCATACATGGAAACTTTCTGTTAACCCTTTTCCTCATATAGACGATTTCTGACGCCTCTGCAGCAGACGGCTTTTTGAAAACATGGTGACAAAAGAAGAAATTGCTCAAAACGAGCAATTTCTCCTTTCGCCACAATGTTTTCCACTTTTAGTCATAGGTTATCCATTCGATTAAAGAGATTTTCTATTTGTTGACAAAATATGTTCAAAGTCGTCTGCTGCAGAATTGTCGTATGTGGGAAAGGGTTAATGAGGGTATAATTGTTGGTAAAAGCTGAAAATGTTGTGGTAAAAGGTTAAATTACTCATCTCAAGCATGTTCTATCTTTACTACAATGTTTTCAAAAGTCGTCTGCAGCGGAGGCGTCAGAACACGTCTGTATGTGGGAAGGGTCTGTGGAGAGTTTACGCGTTTACTGTAGGCAGATACAATAAGACCCCCTCGTCGTCTCTAACAGCTCTTCTGTAATATCGGGTCAAAAGTACTTTGCCAGGTGGGAGAACAGGGTTAATTTTTACCCTTTCCCACATACAACAAAATGCAGCAGACGAGTTTGAAAACAAAGTGACAAAAACCTGAAAAATCTCCATAAAAAGATAGCTTAATTGTTAAATAAAGTTGAAAACACTGTGGCCACAGGAGAAATTGCTCATCAAATTACAAAGATGAAAACACGTTATAAATACACATTAAAATACATTCAGGAAAAGGAAGTATCACCAATAAACATAATAATTAATCGAAGTAATTTGCAACAAAAACTTTAAACTCTTTCCCACATACAAATAATCTGCATCGGACGCGTTTGAAAACATTTAGGGAAAATATGAAAACATAAAAAAATAATTATCGAATAAAGTTTAAAACTTTGTGGCAAAAGGACGCAATGCTTTCAAAAGCCGTTTTCTGTAGAGGCGTAGGAAAGCGTCTGTCTGTCATTATGGTCTCTGCGTGAATGTATCAACCCAGATCAGCCTGCGCAGTCAATTCTGGCTAATCCGGGCCGACACATTCCGGCTGAAGGGGATAGAGGTATAGAGTACTGATTCCTGAAACAGGGTTTGCCTCCGCGGCATGCTAAGACTGATCCTGGTCGATGCTTAACGCAGATTCCACAATGTTGGTTTTCTCGCACAAATGTCTATAATAATTATACAGAGCTCTAGATAAGGGGCGACTTTTCACGTTATAAAATCCTTATCTGACATTCAAACCCTATGTTGTTGGTCAATGAGACGACTCTTTTGAGTACCCACAACATAGGGGTTGGTTGAGAAACAGAGCGATATCGTTGGGAAAAGCCAGTTACCTCCCCCTGATCGAGTCCTCTGATTATAATATTATTATATTGATCTGAATAATTTACGGATGAACGTTTCTCCGCAACGCGACATAAACGGGTTCAAAAGATGTAGACTATTTAGGACGGCTTGAATTGATCCGTTGCGTGATTCATTCATATTTGGGTCCGTTTACCCATATAAGGTAGCTCGATACAAACTGGTTCAAATGATATGGAGTATTAAGTTTAAAAATAACTATTACTCATATAGGTCAAACGATACCAATTAATCCTTTCCCTCATACAACAATTCTGCAGCAGACGACTTTGAACATATTTTGTCAAAAAATGAAAAATCTCTATAATTGAATTTTGAGCAATTTCTTCATTTGTCACTATGTTTTCAAAAAGCCGTCTGCTGCAGAGGCGTCAGAAAGCGTCTATATGAGGGAAAGGGTTAAACTCATCCTTTGACTCCATGTGAATCAACAATGTTTAACCCTCAGTTGTCACACTTTCTTCATTTTCTTTACAGGTATGACACCCTATATCATTGAAAAGAGTTATCTCTCAGTTATAAGATAATAAAACAAAAATGGGGGGGGGGGGGGGGGGGGGGGGAAGTGTGATAGTGTGATACATGTAGCAAAGTGAAATACATTGTGCCTTGATATAACTATACAACTGTTGAAAGCAGAGTTAAGTACTATGTGGAGTGATGTGAGATTACATACTACGCAGTGGTGAGTCCGTGCACGTTAAAGCCAAGCTAATATAATTGATTAGATACGTTTTCCAATATGTTAACTTTTCCTGACAAAAACATCAGCCTACAAGGGAAATCACTATTTTGTATCTTAAATAAGATGCAAGACTCAATTACCCCAATGTTGGTCTACAGTCATTCCAAGGAATGTCTTCTAGATATAACTGTTCATTAATTAGTATGAAATAAGGATGAGGACAGTAGCTGCAAACTTTAGCAGGATTATCTTAAGCTCACAATTTTTGTTTAACATAGACCGGTAGCAGTCCCTAGAGTAACTGTTAAAACATATATCAGCAACGCATTTATTCCTTCTCTCTCGCGCTTGCACCAGTTTATTAAGATCCGAAATGTCGGATCCATTGTATTGATAAATTTAACCACTTAGACACTTATTTTGATAATACACTCAAATAGGAGGGATAAATTATCGAAAGCTCGTGGGCTTCTTGCAAACGGTTGTAACTACATATTGTTTCAAGATGAATTTACAAATCGTGTAAGGTAATGCAATTAGATAGACCAATTGCTCATGTTTTTAGCTTCAATAGGACCATTTGATAGTGTACATTATATCATGTAAAAGCATCTGACAGGTGTAGATAAATTCGAAAAACAGAGTTAGATCCTAGCTCTTTCCGAAAAGACTAATTGGTTCTTTAACGAGCTCAGTGTAAAGCACCGATACACGAGAGGCACATTTTCATGGAAAGGACTAGTATTTAACCTAAAGTTGAGTGGGGGACACTTAAAATTTAGAACCTAGACCGAGATTTGAACCCCAGACCTTTGGATTGACAGTCCACTAGACCAACGAGTCTTGCATGAATCTATCGAATTGTAGAACAAATAAACATCGGACATAAAACGCTATTTCAGTGACGTAATTTGAAATATGCCATGTGCGGACAATTTCCGATAATTATTTCAAGTCAATATAGTTATTTGAAAAGTATCACCAAAGAGTAAGCTAATTCCCTTCCAATAATTGTGTATATTCACAAACGACTGTATTATTGCTATCGTTTTAATTATTACACCATGTCTGATACATGGAAGTGATATTTATAGAGATAGCAAATAGTGTGCCTATCAGACAGGCTCTGAGATGAACCACCTTGTACATATAATCTATATGCGTAGAATAGAGAGTGAAAGCGAATGTGTATTAGTATGCTAACAACAGCGGTATAAACACACTTAAACACAGACATAGTTCATAACACGTGCGGAATTCCTGTTCGGTAAGACTCTAAAATTATTTTCAGTTAATGTTTTAATTATTCACAAACGATTGTAATATTGCTACCGTTTGAAATATTACACCATGTCTGATATCATGGCAGTGATATTTATAGAGATAGACAATAGTGTGCCTAGCAGACAGGTATGGACGCCTCAACTGTCTTTTAATGACGATTATTATTCTATTGTGTGCAACCGCTTTATTATGATGTGTACAGTTTTTATTATGTTGTGGACTTCCTTTATTATGGCGTGTAATACGAAAATGCACATAACAGAATACGTATTGTACATAGCCCCATAAAACAACCACAGAACATAAACATGATATTATGATATTTGCGTGCATTAAGAGTCCAAGTTGGTGGATTCAGTTTGATGTTTATTCAGTAACAGTTTATAGACAGACTGCCATTAAAGAGGGCTACATACAATATACATAATGCGTCAAGATGAGTAACTCTGTATAAACAACTAGAGTAACACGAAACCTCTAAGAGTTGTTTCCCATAATATAACACATGAGTGCACATAGCATATTAGACAAGCTATATAAAATAACAAAAAAATGTACATAACAAATTAAACAAAGCACATACCGTAAACAAGAGCTGTCCGCAAGACAGCATGCTCGACTGTTTGGCCATTTGATACTATAGACAACAGTTGTTACTGAGATAGTGGCTTGATAGTATTGAACTATAAATCAAGTTGGATATGTCTTGTTTGAATAGCATCTGCTGTTTGTGAGAAACGGCCTTGCATGCAAAATTTAAACCCAAGTTTCTAACTTCAAAAAGGACCATAATTTATAATAAATTCAGTCAGGAGTTACCTAACCTGATTGTTTGATACCTTTAAAGACTATATTGAAGTATTAAATAAATCCCTGAGTGGTTACTGAGATATGTGCATGAAAGTACCATGCATGCAATCTTAAACCAAATGTTCAGAGTCGAACAAGGGCCATAATTTGTACTAAATTCATACAAAAGTTATCTAACTTGACTGTCTGACATACCTAAAGACATGAATGAAGTTTCAAGACAATATCATTAGTGGTTACTGAGATATATCCATGAAAGTACCTTGCATGCAAAACTTTAACCAGAATTTCTAAGTAAAAGAAGGGGCATAATCTCCCTTATATGCTGTAAAGAGTTATCAAACCTGATTGTTTGTATAGGTGAGATGGTTAAGAAGGGTTGTATAAAGTTTCAATGCAATGCATCAAGTAGTTACTAGGATATGGACTCTTAATGTCGCTGAACTCAAAACTTTAACCAAAGTTTCTAAGTCAAAAAAGGGCTATAACTTGCAGTAAATGCAGGATATAGTTATCTTACTTGATAATCTACATAGGTGTGATGGTTGGGAAGGGTTGTAAATACAGATATATGGACTCTTAATGTAGTTGCACGCAAAACTTTAACCAACATTTCTAAGTCAAAAAAGGACTATAACTTGCAGTAAATGCAGGATAGAGTTATCTAACTTGATAATCTACATAGGTGTGATGGTTGGGAAAGGTTGTATAAAGTTTCAATGCAATGCATCAAGTAGTTACTAGGATATTGACTCTTAATGTCGTTGAACTCAAAACTTTAACCAAAATTTCTAAGTCAAAAAAGGGCTATAACTTGCAGTAAATGCAGGATATAGTTATCTTACTTGATAATCTACATAGGTGTGATGGTTGGGAAGGGTTGTAAATACAGATATATGGACTCTTAATGTAGTTGCACGCAAAACTTTAACCAGAATTCCTAAGTCAAAAAAGGGGCATTATTGTGTCAAATTCTGATATAGAGTTATTGGACTTGTCCTGCAAGGTCATTTGATGATGTCCAATAAGTGTGTGAAATTTTAAAGCAATAGCATCTGTGGTTTGTGAGAAAAAGCCTTGTATGCAAAACTTTAACCAAAATTGCAACGCCAACGCCAACGGCGACGCCGACGCACAAGTGACTGTAATAGCTCTCATATTCTTCGAATAGTCGAGCTAAAAAGTATTGTAGAGTATAATAGAGTGTGTGTATACATAATGTGTATAATGCTAACACCAACGGTTTAAACACACTTAGCACAGACATAGTTCATTACTCCAAAGGTGGAACAGGTGCGGAATTCACGTTCGGTAAGACTTAAACTGTTTTAACAGGTATTATTCAAAAGACATCGTAAATTTGGCTGGATGACTATTTGATCTAAACATACCACTTACTGTATTTGCCATAAAACAATAACACGAGGCTTTATATTTTGTGTTATTTCACTTCCGATGATAGATGTAGATTTTTAGAAATGATTTAATGATGTATCGGCACGATTTGTTATATCGCTATATATGGTCCGTGTGTGTTTATTATGATGCCAAGTGTAAGGATAATATCGATGTTATACGTTACTTTACCCATAATTTAACCATTTCCCCACACACAGACGCGTTCTTAAATACATAAATTCATATTTCATCATTTGTGTTTTCCTTATAAAAATGCCTAAATATTTAATTTCTCAACACGTATTGTTAGTCAGCAAGGTCCACTTAGTCATTTACTTAAATACATTCCACCATTCATGTTTCACATAATAGTAGGGAAACAAAACTGTAGAGTGAACCTTTATCTACAGAACATAGTATCTGGAACGTCCTAATTTTCGGAAATCATTTCATTGCATTCTCGTGTGTGTAGTTCACCTGTCATTCAGGAGGTATTAACACTTTCCCACATACAGCAAATATGCAGCAGACCAGTACTGCAGCAAACGACTTTGAAAATGTCTACTAAAAGTATGGAAACTCTCTATAATTGTATGTATAATTAATTAATTACTGACAACATTTGAATACATAATGTCAAAGGGATATTTTGCTTTTTTTAAGCAATTTATCCTTTTGTCACGATGTTTCCAAAAGTCGTCTGCTGCAGATGCGTCAAAATGTGTCTATATGGGGGAAAGGGTTAACACTTTATCACGTAAAATCAATCTACAGCAGACGAAAACATCGAAGCTAAAATATGGGAAATTTCATTAAATAAAAATATCATTATTGAATATACGTGTATTTGAAAACATTGTGGCAAAAGGATAAAGTACTCGTTATGAGCTATTCTCCTTATGTCACTATGTTTTCAAAAGGTCGTCTGCTGCAGAGGCGTTAGAGAGTGTCTATAATTATGTTGGAAAGGGTTAAGGGATCACGTATCCGTCCTCTGACTGTCTGTCTTTATGTCAGTCATGATTGTCTTTGGTTATAGTTATTTGTTTGTTGGCATTTCATTTCAATCAAGATTTTATAAAATAAACGAGATCACCCAACCAATTAAATAAGCAACCATTCCATAAATAAAATAAACTATATATGAATGTGTAACGCTTGCTATTTAAAGGGATATTCTCGCGATGTTTTGTCAACAATGAAATGGTCTTAACTTACTTAATTTCATTAAAGTCAGACCAATACTTAGCTGTACGTATAATGGATCTGACTACTCATTATAAAACGTCGTCTCGAATACACTTTATACACTTAAACACTCATTATAAAACGTCGTATTCACTTAAATACTCATTATAAAACGTCGTCTCGAATACACCTCATACACTTAAATACTCATTATAAAACGTCGTCTCGAATACACCTTATACACTTAAAGGCGTATCCTCTGAATTTTTCCAACCGTCAGAATTTTCTTAAATTTTGTCCAGAGCTTCCTTACTCAAAGACTAACTCAAAACAACAGTCAAAACAATAGGTCGCGTATCTAGTTTTTTTGCTATGCACTCTTTTAAAACCAATAGATTTACTCATTTTCAGGAAATGTAACGGAATGTAGAGAAACAACACTATTTCATACCAGTGAACACAAACACAGACATTTATATATCAACATGTTTTTATTTCATATTACAGGAATCAACCATGTGTCAACTTCATCAATATTGACCAATTTTTAAAATATTTTTTATTGTTACACTTTATACACAATAATCAAGATGGCCGCCATAATCAAATTTGTATAAAATTGAACACAGGTACAATACAAAAGCTGGAATTTAAAATATTCTAGCCGTCAGATTTTTTTAATACTTTTCATATGAAAAACTTATTATGAGGGTTGTTGAATGAGACCAAAAAATCTATAGGTCGCGGTGCTAATTACAGAGAAATTTCCTTTTGAATTATCTCCCTTTATTTATTTATTTTATAAAATTAGCCCAGGAAAAATACAATTTTGAATTTAAAATCTCTTAGGGCAGTGATTTTTTTTAAAAACTTGTTATATGAATTACTTTTAATAACGGTTCTTCAATGAAGCATAAAAACAATGCTAGTTATATTTTATATTGGATTATCTCCCTTTATGAATTTATTTTAAATAATAGCCCAACAAAAAACTATTAAAAATTAAAAGCCTTCTAGTGCAGACATTTTTTCAATATTCCTCATATGAATAACCTGTTAAATGGGTTGTTGAATGAAACAAAACAAAACACGGTTGGCTTTGTTTTTTCGATATATTTCACATTGAATTATCTCTCTTTATGAACACTTTTTTGGGAAAAATTACAAATTTGGAAAATTTCTAGTGCATATATATCTTCAATTCCTCTCCCTGTCTCACATGAATTTTGTTGAAATACACTCATTCATTGAGACGCATTTTGACGCCTCTGTAACAGACATCCTTTGAAAACATTGCAACAAAAGGAGAAATTATAGCCTTCAATCATTATACTTTCCTTTATAGATTTTCCATATTTTTGCCTAGATAAATCCAAAGACGTCTGTTGCAGATATGCAGATATATTGTATGTTGGAAAAGGTTAAGCAAATAAAGCACCAGTTGCTGTGCATATTACCAGGAACAATATAACTGATTTCACATAGGTTAAATAACAAAAATGAAAAGAAGGGCACAGGTCAAAACGAAATCCTCAATGACTCCCTTTCCCACATACGAACCTGCAGCAGAAATTTAGACAAAAATATGGAAAATCTATGTAAATGAAGGTAGCATAGAAGAAAAGAGTTGAAAACATTGTTGCAAACATATTGCCCACTATGAGCAATGTATCCCTTTGTGACAATGTTTTCAGAAGTCATCAGGTGCAAATGCCTCAAAATGCTCTGCAAGTGGGAGAGGGGAATTGCATTTTTGGAAAAAAAAGATTTTGTATAATTTCTTACCAGCTTACCTAAATAAAAAGCTGTGCTCAATGAAGTAAAGAAACTATTGGTTTCCTTACTTATTACATACAAATTACATTTTAGATTATATCAGTGTTGTGAAGTGAATCCAATAAACTGTCAAACATACAAGATTACTACAGCAGAAGGCTATAAAAAAATATCTAGACAAAAATATACCTATGATGTGGCATCTGATCTTTTTCAAATCAAAACATCTTATGTCATGCTCAGACTAACAGTGGTGGTAATAAACCATATTGTGAGGTTATCAGTTCTAAACACAGAGAAAGAGTATGAATTCATCAATCTTTCTTAAATTTTCTTTTTTTTTTAAATATAACTGTTGGGGAGACCGGCTAGATATCACCATTACTCATAATAATAAAGTGAGAGTCTAAAACACAGACAAATCGAGTACACCCAGATCAGAAGACAATATTGCTCTAAACCGGGTATGCACAATATACTCTAAAACATTTTTCAATTCATACTCCTAATGTCAACATATTTCAAAGTTTATACATCAACCTTCAACAACAAATAATATGGTTTCTGTTTATGATTGGGGTTTTATGCCATTTCAACAGTATTTCGGTTATATCCCAGCAACAGTTTGCTTATACATAATACAATTACATTAGTTATGCTAACAAAATGTGCCTTGCCTACAGGCAATCCACCATGACCTGCTGTGGGCAGGAATCCAAACTGACTTTTTAAAACAGCAAAGCAGTAGTTCTAGTTATTCGCGCATGCGAGCAATCGGAACTGCTGCAGGGCTACTTCCTTGATGCGATATTATCATTTGTTAACTTTTCATAATAAACATATCAGAGAAATGAATTACAGATCTGCTAATGCAAATATAATTGTATCATATATCCAGTGACCACTTGAAAACATCAATAACTCTCTACAATAAACGTCAGTCTGAGCATGCATATTATCTGATCAATCAGATCAAGTTGCACAGAGGTGTAGGTTGGTCTGAATCTATGCTTGCCACAAAGACCTACAGTCTCTTTCTCACAGAATGACACTCAAATATGCTATTGAAAATGTTTCATTTTGTGCATATAGAAATACAGCAAACAGTGTCTGTACACATATCCATTTCAATGATTTGCAAAAATTGAAGACCCAGATTAGTGAAACATGCAGGTTCACAACATAGGAACAAATTCCAGTGTGATGTTATTTAAAATTAACATTTTTTGCAAAGTGATTCACAATATTTATCTGTAGAGCATTACAAGCATGGGTGTATTATTTTGAAAGCTGAATGTTAATGTCATGTAAACAAAACCAAATCTTGGAACACTTTGTTCAACAAAAATTATTATGAGCAAGATGTCAAAGTTCACACATCAACCTTAAAATAAACATACAATGTTTCTGTTTATAATTGAGATTTACACACTTTCAACAGTATTTCAGTTATACCAGCACAGTTCACTTATACATGATACATGGTTTTTCAAATCAGTACTAGGTTAAGAAAATGTGCCTAGCCCACATGCACTCCACCATGACCTGCTGTGAGAGGGCAACTAGGCTGGCACACCTACATGTAGTTTTACCAGATAAGAGGCATGTTATCCCTTTCCCACATACAACAAATCAGCAGCAGACAACTTTGAGAACATTTAGTAAAAAACATAGAAAGTCTCTATAAATGTAGGTATACTTTTATATTGAAACAGTTGAAAACATTGTGACAAAAGAAGAAATTGCTCGATTTGAACAAGTTCTCCTTTTATCACGATGTTTTCAAAAGTTGAATGCTGCAGAAGCATCAGAAAACGTCTCAGGTCTGTATGTGGGGAACAGTGCTCTGTGAAAACCAGCTTGATTTTACAGCAGACTCATGATAGTCGAACGAAGGGAAACAATTGGAACAGTTTGATAGGCTCTGCTCTCCAAACGAGTTTGGGCCAGTTTGATTTAAAGATCTAGCAAGCCCGTCTGGATCACACTTATTCTGCATTACAGCCGCACTTAATCAGTTTTGAAAATACGTCATGACTTGAATAGTTAAAGATTTGCAATTTTTTTTCTGTAAATTGTACAACTGGTTTCCTTTATGTTTTTCTTGTGGTTTATGTCTGACCATCTGTGTTCAAAATGGGAAACCGTTTCTTGAATTTTCACCATGGTTAATGCATTGTCATCCATAATTACGACATTGACATTGACATTCGTAGTTTCTATCTGGAGCACAAGACAGCGTGCCACATCTGGTTCAAAAGCTTTAGTACCATGCCAGTTTCTTAAACACTGATTGATAGCCATAATAAGCCATTGTTTCACCTTTACTTTCATTGTCTACAGTCTTTAGATCTAAGTCCAAATGCAACACATTTTCCTGACTTGTTCCCCACCAGAGTGGTTATCATAGCTCCATCCCGATCCATCCCTCTGCAAACCCGTGTCATATTTGAATTGAATATATGGAGTCTTGTCTACAGTACTGAAACATAAAACAAGAGGTTGATAAATACCTTGCTATGATATAACGTTAACTAAATTATATTGCAATCTACTAAAGACATATAAACCAGGTCACCGTGTGTTTATATGTCTCTGAATCTACAAAGTTAATTCAGAAGAGAAGAATTTTAAATTAATTTTAATTAAATAATTTATGACTATGATATTATGTGTTTATGTTTTATTGCTACAGGTAACAGGCTACATTGGCAATAAGATGGCACTAGCTAAAGCAAAACTTTATTTTGCTTTGTTTTATTGGGGTATTATGCCATTTTAAACATTATTTCAGTCATATCACAGCGACAGTTTACTTATTCATGAATCATGGGTAAAAACCCTTGAAATTCAACTGAATGTGTTCAATAATTTGCTAATATATCAAGATAAAAATGAGTTAAATGACGGTCAGACGTTCCCCCTCCCCCCTTCATTTTTTAAAACTCATTAAACATTATTTTCAGTGTGTTCAACAGTAAATGGAAATGTAATAACATCATAGAAAATTATAATAGTATAAATTACCTAAACTAAAGTTGCCCTTTTTGCTCGGCTGGTGTCGTTTGGTTGTTTCGACCACATACTATATAACGAGCCGTAGACATTTTTGGTTTCAGGAGAAATATTTATTTAAGATAAGTGTTATTTCACAGTCTTCACAAACAAGATGATCTGCCAAGTGAACAAGTTCTAGTCTACAATTCTCCTTCCCTGTTGTCAATCGGAAACAAGTGTCCGAATTCTCCGCTTAGTTTGTCGGCGAATCTGATACCGATTGTCTAGTATCGAATCGTTGCAAGTTTCCGTCATTCTTTTGAAAAGATTGCGATTGCTTTCGCTTTCTACACGCTTAGAAGATACAAATTTGCCACTCTTTAGCCTAGCTTGCGCGGACATAATGATTTTTCACCTTGTTGATATCGTGTTCCGGATATTGACAGTTTCACAATTTAATTTGAGCGCAATGAGCGTAAAAGAGCAAAGCACAAAATGAATCGGAAAGGATATGCGCAAAAAGATGCGCAGTAACACCCCGACGATACGCCTTTAAATACTCATTACATAACGTCGTCTCGAATACACCGTTTACACTTAAATACTCATTATAAAACGTCGTCTCGAATACACCTTATACACTTAAATACTCATTATAAAACGTCGTCTCGAACACACTTTATACACTTAAATACTCATGAGCACGTGCTCTGGTTTTACGTCCAAGAAATGACACGATAAAACCAACTCCCGTGCTAATCAATCGGAACACTCGACAATCACTGCTTCGTCGTCATCAGGTATTCCTTATCCTAGCACTCGGCTATATAGCCATTTGGCGAACAGATATTGTTGAATGTATTTGTTTTCTTTTTCTATTGTTTCTCTATCTCGTTTATTTATATGGGTTATCTTACCTCTTTTATACCGAACGATTTTGGTAAGCGACAATTTGATTGGCTGACGCAAAGATCAATATAAGCTGACATGTTTGGGACAGTCATCATATCTTTATACCAACGATTGAAGCTTAGGGCCGATTTTAATGAGATTACATCTTAGTATAGTTGTTAAAGGGAATTTATTTCCAAAACATGACGCTAATCATTTGACCTTGTAGACTAATTGTAAAAGGGATTTTATTTCCAAAACATTACAGATATCATTTGACCTTGTAGACTAATAGTAAAAGGGATTTTATTTCCAAAACATAACGGTAATCATTTGACCTTGTAGACTAATACAAGGGATTTTATTTCCAAAACATTACAGATATCATTTGACCTTGTAGACTAGTAGTAAAAGGGATTTTATTTCCAAAACATGACGGTAATCATTTGACCTTGTAGACTAATTGTAAAAGGGATTCTATTTTCAAAACATGACGCTAATCATTTGACCTTGTAGACTAAAACACTGAACTTATTTCTACACACGTTCAGTTCTATTTAATGAACGATTCAGTTTGTTTAGTTCTAGCCTTATGTAATACATGTATTTACTGCCCATCGCATCACATCTACATATACCATTACCATAAACAACATGATAGAGACATACCTTCATAATATGGGGACAAGACAAAGTTGATGCAAGGCATCAATGTCGCCGGAAAAGACTGCATTGATTTATTTTTTAACACACATGTATTCTTGACTTTCATTAGTCTAAACATACACATAATGTTTTTCCAGGATTTTTGAAATTCCACATACAAATTTCAGGATTTCCTTTGATCAGGATTTTGGATTGTTTGTATTTGTCTATAAAACCTCTATAAATACAGTTTTGAATTTAAATATACATGCAATAAAAAGCTATTTAACCCTTTCCATGTCTGAAGCAACAATGAAAACCTTAAAACGTTAAAAACATTGAGAAAACGGTTGAATTCCTGAATATATGAACTTCCTCCTTTTTAATTGTATAATAAGTATTTCACAGATGTTAAAATTTATCCACATATGTTAAAAAAGTAGACCACACTTGAAACACCATTTCAGCTAAATTGTTTATTTAATTCATTGATGCATACAATATATGTATAGCGCAAGAGAAATGCCAGTTGCGAGTCCCATTACTATTTAAAAGGTGGCAAGTATGAAATTAATTGGGTGCGAAAGACCAGATTTTTCTTTATTTCTAAAATTGTTTATCAGTTTGTTCTTTTCTTAACTTGTTTCAAGCTAAATAAACATTTAATATCACATTTATTTAATCATTTAAGTGTGTAATATTAGCTATCTATCTGTAATATTAGGTGTTTGAGGATTCTTTTGAAATGTTGACCTCGTGTCAAGATCGAGTCGTTGTGACACATCGAAGAAATTTAAGTGAATACAAATCAGGCGAAGCCTAAGTGCATGTTTTATTCCACTGCATTCGAGAGAAAAAAAGCATTTCTATATTATCTTTCTTTCTCCTACATTCGGCCCATGCACTCGTTTTGTGATGTATAAGAAATCAGTTTTTCGAGCGACATTTTTTGTCTGTATAACTCGTCAATGTCATGGAAGCCCTTTACTAAGTTTACATTTTACTTCCGGTTACTTCCCTTTATATTTTGTCAATATGAAACTAGGTCACCGAACACGAGAAAGCGTTTTGACGTTTACGACCGATAAACAGGCATATATTTGAGACATATTTTCACAAAATATTTCTTATTTTTGTTTATGTTACCAGTTTATGTTGATACTTATCTGAATAAAAATAATATTGTTTTGATCACTCGCTTTTGCATATCGAAATGCGCATGCGCAAAAATCGATGAACTAGATCACAACAGCATAGGATCTATATTTAGCCTAGAAACAGTTCCTATTTTAGATATACATGGATTAACATTATTAAATGAATTTTACACAAATTAAGACATCCTTTAGAACATGAAAAAAACATTCAGTAAGTTAAAATTGCTATTAAAAGGAGAATTCGACGCGATTTTTATCTCGATATTGACACATAACAGTCTGCAGCAACTCTAGCAGGGACTGTTTTGTCTCAGACTTACCTTCATAATATAGGGATAAAGTTCAATCGTGAAACTTGATCAATCCTTTCCCGAAATGTGGGGTGACGTACGGGTATAGGATTAGTTTTGTGTTATAAGGGTTCACGCCGTTTTCAACATTATTTCAGTGATATCACTGCGACAGTTCACTTATTTATGATTCTTGGGTGAGAAAACCCCCGTACTAAGCTAGGTTAAAGTCAAGAACATAGAAATCTCTACATATTTTTCTATTGTTGTTTTATGGTGCATTTCACATTATTTCGCATAAGCGTGAAAGTACTTTTAGTGTACTGGCCATTTCGCTCTAGTACTTGAGTAGGTAGGAGTTATTGTAGTTTAAGATGCGTAGCGAGTTCTACTTAGTACTTGAAAATTAGTACTTGAGTAAGTAGGATTTACTGTAGTTAAATATGCTTAGAGAGTTCTGCTTAGTACTTGAACATTAGTACTTGAGTAAGTAGGTGTTGTTGTAGTTTAAGATGCGTAGTATGTTTTTCTTAGTACTTGAACATTAGTACTTTAGTGTAAGTACATGCAGGAGTATTTGTAGTTTAATATGCGTAGTGAGTTCTACTTAGTACTTCAGTAAGTAGGAGTTATTGTAGTTCAAGAATCGTAGTGAGTTCTACTTAGTACTTGAAAATTGGTACTTGAGTAAAAAGGAGTTATTGTAGTTTAAGATGCGTAGTGAGTGAGTTCTACTTAGTAATTGCAAATTAGTACTTGAGTAAGTATGGGTTATTGTAGTTTAAGATGCGTAGTTAGTTCTTCTTAGTACTTGCGAATTGAGTAAGAAGGAGTTATTGTAGTTTAAGCTGCGTAGTGAGTTCTACTTAGTTCTTGAAAGTAGGTACTTGAGTAGGTAGGAGTAACTGTAGTTAAATATGCGTAGTGAGTTATACTTAGTACTTGCAAGTTGATACTTGAGTAAGTAGGAGTTATTGTAGTTCAAGATGCGTAGTGAGTTCTACTTAGTACTTGCAAGTTGATACTTGAGTAAGTAGGAGTTGTTGTAGTTTAAGATGCGTAGTGAGTTCTACTTAGTACTTGAAAATTGGTACTTGAGTAAAAACAAGTACCAGTACAAACAGCACATACATCAAAACTTAGAAAGAGGGAGAAACTTTTAAAATTAATCCGAGAAAATATGTAGTGTAGTTAATTGTCTGTGTGAAGTACACTTGAACAATAGTTATGTGACGAAGAGACCCAGTTGAAGGGTACAATTATAAGTGCTAGTGTATATATTTTACTTAACATAGTTAATGTGCTTCAACAGTATATCACAGTAGTGCAAATATACCATTTTAAATATTTTCGAAAATATTGTTGCAAAAGGAGAAATTGCTCACCATGAACAACTTATCCTTTTGCCACAATATTTTCTATTTGATAAAGTGTTCATATATATTTAACTTATCAAACAAATGTGCTTCAACAATATATCTTAACTTAGCAAATAAAATGTATGTTTTTTAGTCAGTTAATTCTTTGTATGATTGTTAAAAAAGATCGATAGATCTAGTAGGAAATGTAAGCTTTACGTTGATTCAGCAAATCTTTTACTAAATGGTGTCATACTCTCCTACGTCGGGAAGGGTAAACTAGGAATAAGTATCTGATTCATAATGAAAAATTAAGTTAAACAGTTTTTAATATTATGAAGTCAAAATATCAAAATGCTTGATATAATTTTGACTATTTTCAAAACCCTTTACTTTTTATTAAACTAATGTTTCGTCGTATTGATTGTGTGTATTAAACATTTAAATAGAACCGTTACTGGTTGTTGCTACCATTTATATGTACCCTTTTGGCTTTCTGTGCCTTTCAAACGTCCAATAGCTCTCTCTCTCTCTCTCTCTCTCTCTCTCTCTCTCTCTCTCTCTCTCTCTCTCTCTCTCTCTCTCTCTCTCTCTTTCTCTCTCTCTCTCTCTCTCCCTCTCTCTCTCTCCCTCACTGTCATGTTCAGTCTTATAACAGACAGGACTTATTTCGAACCCACTTCCCCTAGATCGATAGCTTCCGTTGTTACCGACTGGGCTGTTATGGCTCGACCCAAACACGACAAAACAGTAATGTCAAGTGCTGTCATAGTATGAACTCGAATACGCCACGAAATCTGTTTGCAAATAATCGATATATACTAATATCGAGCAGAGTAATGTTAAGAACACCTGCTGGCTTAGTACGCCACTAAATACGTGTACAAAAAATCGATATATACAGAGATATAAAATCGTTACCGAAGGGCCATAACTCAATTATCGATTTTTTACTTAATCCTAGGCCTGGGAAAGGGACACAATTCATGAAAATCTTCATAAATAGTGCCACATGCTGGTACGGGAGGTAACTCGTTATCTTTAATTACAGGCTCAGGGGCACCTTACAAGACAATGTCTGAGACAACTTCTCGATCCTTGACGTCGTTTACAAAAGAAGAAGTCAACAGCGTAAGTAAATTCTGTCCGAACCGGTATATTGTCATTTGATATTTCGAACGTTTAATGTATTATCAAAAAAACAGATTCAATAGTTTCTAAGTTTGTCTATGCAGATGCGTAGAACACCAGATTTACTCGGTTATAATACACGTAACCCCTTATTCACACATTACAAAACGTAGGTGTAAATCGGACTACCAATACTTATGTTGTCTTGGGGGAGTGTGGAAGGTTACCTATTTGTATTTCCTATATGACTAACTGTATAAAATATTGGTGTAAGCTTTTATATATGTCCGATTCAAGATATCCTAAGCAATGCTTATATTCTTCTTGTAAACAACATACGCTAAATCTTAATTCATAACGTTAAAATGGGGTGAGCTGTTTCGAAAACTTCTAAGTAAAATAAAAAATAATTCCCATAAAGTAAAGATGGTTCGGGTTAAATGTTAATTTACACATTATATAATCATGGGAAAGATGACGATCTTTATTATAAACATCCAGAACTACTGTCGAGAACTTATTCATTTTCCATAATATTTCTAAATATGCTTCAATTTAATTTTCATTATTCCAAGATGATGAATCTTTTACTTTTCACATGTAGAGCAGACGACTTATCTTGTCAGGTAGCCAATTAAGAACCCCTTTCTCGTAAAAAGACCAAATCAATGGAATGCATATCATTGGAGGCAATTGACAAGGCAAGCCAGGACCAACCACTGGAAGGAAAAGTTGTTTTATTGACTGAAAATCGATATAAAGAAGCCTTGGAATTCGTTCGAAAATACTTCGTGAAAGATGAACCAATTGACAAGGCTTTCGGAGTGCAGTGGTCACAAGAAATAGAGGACATATGGTTTCTACCGGCATTTAAATTAAATCTCAGCCTCGTTTTGGTGAATCCTGCTGACAATAAAATCATGGCTATCAAAACGACAACGGTCTCAAAGCGAGGCGCCAACCTCGATTTGGATTATATCAAGGATCTCCCCTTGAGAGAAGTATATCGGACGATGAGTATTTTAAACGAGGGCGCAAACTTTCACGATCGCTACAATGTGGACGAAGCTATACATTTCCTCGGACTTGCAGTCGATAGAAACTATCGAGGAAGAGGACACGCAACAAAACTAGTTAATTTCCAGCTAAAAATATTGCAACATTTGGGGATTTCTCCGCTCTATGTGAAAACAGAAGGGTCCTCGAATTATTCTAAGCGCGTGTTTGAGAATCTTGGTTTTGAGACGCTCCATGAGTTTGTTTACTATACTTATGTTGGTAAGTTTGTGAAGGCGGGGGAATATGCTATGCGTGATACAGGCGAGCACAAGTCCATGAAATCATATGGCTTTAAAGTATGTTAAACATGCCCATAGTAAAAATCGACTTGTGTTGAATCTGGAAGGTATTTGATTTGCAAAGATTGTAATAACATTGGAATGATTAATTAAAAAATATTTCTACCTCTCTACAAAGCGTATTGTCTTTATAAGAAACCACACTTCGATTATATGCTTAGATATATACTCTTTCTGCAGGTGTCGTCAAACTATGTATAAACACATAAGGTAATGTGGCAGAATAATATTCTTAATCAAAGTACTGAAAGTACAGATCATGACATTTCAATTGTTTTTGAAGAGGTGGGGAAGACGTGAGGTTGAGTAGTAGGTACAAAGTTAAGTGTATTAAACACACATGACATAAGACCCCGTTTCGTTAACCTGAGTGTATGTCACTTAGTACAATATATTTAGACTGGCGTAGTTTATATCCTTCGATTACTGTCTGCATTGAACAGATGTTTTTGTCTATTCCACATATTGCTAACAGTTTATGTAATTGTGACCAACTGTCTGCAGCTAATGGACAATGTACAAAGACATGTTCGTATGTTTGAGGTATATTACAAAAGTGACAGTTAGGAGAATCTATCATTTTCCACTTGAAACGTGTTTCTCTTGATGTGAAGATTTTATGTATTAGTCGGTATTTGAATTGTTTTATTCTGTTGTCGTATATATTGTTAATGAATTCATATATAGTCGACCAGTTGGCTTTTTGATGAAGTAGTTCATTCCAATATTTATGAATGTATGGTTCATCGAACTTTTTATTTACAATAATCTGATATGCTTCTTTGTTTGTTATCGAATTGAGTTGCGTGTTGAATATTGTAGTTTCCAGTTTTGTTTTGACTTTTGTTTTTATTGATCTTTCCGATGTGAGTATATTTAACCATGCCTTTGGGATACATTGTTTTAACGTATGCGTTTCGGCTATCCAATTGATCTTCAAATTCAATTTATTACATATTGTTTCCTCACAGACATAACCATTTTTGTTTATATATCATTAATAAACAGTATGTTGGAATTTACTCAGTTCTTGAATATTATACATTTACGATTGTGTTTGATGAATTTGTTTCCCCAAATGAGCTGTTTTCTAATATAGTCAAAAGTCTTTAGATTTATTTCATCGTTATGTTTTGCTTTAATCCAAATTTCAAGTAAATTTTTGTAGTATTCGCTTATGTGTGATGTATCAATGCTGCGTATGGAATCCAGATTCATGTGAAATATCAAGTAATTTTTTCCATATCTATTTAAGAAATATTTCGGGATTATTTGCCAGTGGGCTTTTTTACATTTTGCTTTTCGATTAAGGATTTTATCCATTTTAGTTTTAGAGAAGTGATGAAGGCATCTCGGTCAATCATTCCAAGTCCACCTTTGGATTTCGGTCCTGTAATTACTGATCTTTTAATTTTTTCCTTTTTGTTGTTCCAAAGAAATTTAAATATTAATTTGTTTATTTCTACAATTCGCTTTTTTGGGACTAATAATGACTGGAATAGAAAAACAAATGTTGGAATGATTATGCTATTTATTATTTGAATTTTGCCATAAAATGTTAATTTATGTTTGTTCCAGTTTTCAATAATACTGTTACATTGTTTTAATTTATTATTCCAGTTTAATTCATTGCATTCATCTACATTTGTTCCGAAGTAAGCACCAAGTGCTTTGATTGGGCTAGATCGCCATGCTATATTACCAGGTTTGTTGTGGTTTAATGCTAGCTTTCCAATCCACATTGCTTCAGTTTTGTTAGAATTTAACTTAAGTCCAGAGTGTTTCCCAAATAGTGTCACAATGTTTAATGCGTTGTGTACGTCATTTGCGCTTTTTAAAAATAAAGTAGTTTCATCCGCTAATTGCGAAATTCGTAATTCTTCATTGGAATGCTTTATCTGTATACCGTGTATCAACTTGGAGCTTCGTATCTTTAGAGCCATGATTTCGGCTGCGATGATGTATAGCATAGAAGATTCACAACCCTGTCTGACTCCTCTTTGAGGTTTGAACGTTTTCGACCTCCAACCATTGTTTATGATACAAGATTGGCAGTTTGAATAGAGAGTTTTTACCATCTGATGAGACTATCTTTAAAACCAAAGAAATTCAAAGACTCGTATAAACAATTCCATTCTAAGGTGTCAAAAGCTTTCCTGAAATCTAGGAAAACTATGGCTCCATCTATTTGTAAAAGTTCAGCATTATCAATAATATCCTGAGTTTGTCTAATGTTATAACCAATAAATGGATTGTTGTTTTTCAGGGTTTAAATTGTCTCCATATGTCACATAGTTGTTTATTCTTTATTAAATATGTTAATGATTTTACTGTTTTTATAGATTTTTTGATATCATGTCTTGACTGTCTGTCATTGTTTGTCAGTGTGTCATTCATATCACCTCCTATTATTAACGCATCCTGTTCGTTATTGTTGATTAATTTGTGTATTGTGTTGAACAATTTGTTTCGTTCTTTAAGATTATTGTTTGCATAAATATTAATTAAGGTATAAGTTATCAAATCATGTGTGATATTTAGCAAAATATAACGACCGTTTGGATCAGAAATACAGTTCATTATATCATATTCTAGAGTATGGTTAATAAGAACTGTGCATCCTTTACTTAGGTTGATGCCGTATGAATTGTGCATATCCCACTCAGTGAATTGCAATTGTAATTCTTGAATCATGTCCCGGCCGTAAAATTGGTTTCTTGCAGATATAAAATATCAACTCTTTGTTCTGTCATATATTGCTTTAATCGCATTCTTTTTTCCTGTCTTTCAGACCTTGACAATTTAAGGACAGTAAATGGGTGTGACTTATCATTGTATTAAGTTTATTATTATATCTATTATGAACACCATGTAAACAACTGTTTAAAACATAACCAGTAAAGGAAATACGGCTTGCAGTAAACGTTCATATACATACTTCTGTCTGTAAGACATTATAAAACATATATCGTACAATTGTGTTACAGTAATATTTACTGCTAACTTGTGTAAACATGAAATCACTGTGAGAAAAGTATGAGAGATTATAAAGAACACCTGCTCCCTTTCCACAGTTACCCTTCTTTCACTTGAGGTATATTGCGGCGCTCTATAAAAACACCACCCTATACAATCACTTGTGTGTAAAGTCATACGTAAAACAGTTTATTTTAAATACGTTTTTTTTTAAACTTAATAAACAATGTGGGAAAGGAAGACCAATAACTCCCCTGCAACAAAGGCTTCATGTTTGCCGCTTAGGACACGTTTTAAACATATCCAGTAAACACGTACGGCATGTAGTTTCTGTGTGTAATGGCCCATACATATGGCATACTGTTTGTTTTTTACAAAAGTATTTATCGCTAACTTTTGTAAACATGAAATCACTGTGATAAAAGCGCTCACGTATGACACCGACTCTTTTTCCACAGTTAATATTGTTCCGCTTGAGGCACATAGCAGCGCTCTATCAAACACCACCCTAAGCAGTCATTCGCGTGCAAGTCATACATAAAGCAGATAATAAATTGTCCTTATCAATGTAGGAAAAGAATCAATAGCCAAATGTAACAATCACCTCTGCACTGCATGAGGCTTGTAGCGACATGCTACACTTTACAACCGTATGTCGATCACTTTTGTACAAAGACCATACCTTCATTATTGTTGATAATCTTTCTAGAAATGCTGTTATAGGCAAGGATTTCTTATCGGCAAATTCCTGTCGTATATATTTTGATTTAAATTGCATTGAAATTAAAGATACTTATATCTCTATGCAAGATGATCGTTGTATAGCCTCTATTGTGCGACTAACCAAAACAGTACAATTAAAACCTATGACTACATACCAATTGCCAGGAAAACTAAAACAAAATCCCAGTATTTCTAATGAAGGAACTTATGAAATTTCAAGTATAGAAAATTGTTACCCTGATACGGAACCACATCTAAAGCTTTCAAATGCTTTAGTGACACTTACTAATTACGTAGAGTACCAATTATAATATCAAACCTGTCAAACAAAACTGTAAAACTTCGTCGAGGGTGTGTTATGGGTAAATTGGATCAAATAGATAAAGAATATGACATTTCATTGATTGATCGGCCGCAAGTACCGCATAGTTCATCGCAAAATATCTCTTCAGTCGAGTCCGCCAATGAAAATGTTAATGTTCCAAATATACATAAAGACAGGTTAAATACATTAATTTCGAGTTATAATGATGTATTTTCAAAAGATGAATTCGATCTAGGAAGGTATCCATATGGCTCTGTTGCTATAGAGACCAAAATAGATCAAGTGATTAGGCAAAAACCTTATCGAATTCCATTCAGCGAAAGAGAAAATTTAAACAAAAAATTAATAATATGCTCAAAGCAAATTTTATACGTCATTCACACTCAGAATTTAATAATCCGTGTATTTTGGTGAACAAAAAAGATGGTACCAAGCGTCTTGTAATCGATTTCAGAAAAATAAACACAATTATTAGACTACAGCTTATCCACTGCCTCGTATCGAAGACATTTTAGCTTCCCTAAATGGAGCAAAATATTTTACTTGTCTAGATCTTTCGAATTCGTACCACCAAATACCAATCAAAGAAGAAGATCAGGACAAAACTGTATTTTTCACTCCATTTGGATTTTTTGAGTGGACAGTTCTACCGCAAGGTTTAAATATTTCAGCTGGAAAGTTCCAATCAATCATGTCCTCTGTTATAAAAGGATGTGAAGAATTGTCTGTGGTTTGTTTAGACGATTTCCTTATATACTCTAAGACTCTGGAAGAACATTTTCGTCATATAGAAGAAATATTTAGGCGCCTGAGAGCTAATTGTCTTAAGCTAAAACTAAAAAAGTGTGAATTCATTAAAGATAAAACCAATTACCTTGGACATGAAATATCAGCAGAAGGTATTCGCCCTAAGGCTGATAAAATTAAAGCTCTTAGACAAATCAAAACTCCACATATTGTTAAGGATGTAAGATCATTTTTAGGTTTTGTCGGATTTTATAGGAAATTCATTCAAAACTTTGCTGAAATTAGCCTCCCATTGGTAAGATTAACTAAAAAGAATGTTAAATTTGAATGGTCTATTGAATGTTAAAACAGTTTTGAGGATTTTATCACTCAATTAGAAAAAATACCACTGTTACGTCACCCAGACATAAATAAACCTTACATATTATATACCGACGCTAATGATTATGCCATAGGCGCTGTGTTGATGCAAAATTTAACAGGTAAAAAGGGAGACGAACTACCAATATATTTTCTTAGACATGCCCTATCTAGAACTCAAAAGAAATATTCAACAATTCGTAAAGAGACTCTCGCAATTACCTATAGCCTAAAAAGACTTGACTGTTATTTGCAGGGATCAAAATTCGTAATTTAAACAGACTACAAACCTCTAACCTATATGTTATCTTCAAATTTCGATAATAAATTTCTACAAAGATTTGCATAAGAAATGTCATGTTATGACTTAAATTGAATACGTACCTGGAAAAACTAATGTAGTAGCTGACTTTTTGTCCAGACAAGTTAGAGGATCGACTTATGATTCAGACACGGATATTATGACTGAACATAATAAAGTAACTACGATTAATGTTATTAATAGCCAAGCAGTTAATCATGATGAATTAACAAAATCATATGAAGCACCACAAACTATACCAGTTACTACCCCAGAAAATTTAGTCTCTATACATATGAAAAAAGAACAGGAATAAGATTTAGATCTTAAGAAATTAATAAAACGAGTGCGGACAAATTCATTAACTAAATCTGAAAATAGGAGATTTGTTATGATTCAGGACATTTTACATTACTTGTCAGATAAGGATATTTACCCTTGCCCTAGAATATATGTTCCTAGTCAATTAAGAGAAATAGTTTTAATTTCATATCATAATATAGGACACCCTGGTGTGAATAGGATGTTTAATGCCGTGCGAAAAGTATATTACTGGCCCAATCTCTTCAAGGATATTTACACATTTGTAAAGACATGCATAGCCTGTCAAACTGTAAATCTTAAAACCATAAAATCACCTTTACATGATCAGATAATACCAAGCTACCCTTTTTCGGACATTTCATGTGATATCGTCGGACCGAAGGCTCCCACAGCTTCGAATGCCAAATATATGATAGTATTCATGGATGAACTTTCTGGTTATCCTGAAATAGTTGCATCACCAACAGCGACTTCAGCAGACGTTGTTAACGCATTTTTCGAAAAGATATTCTGGAAATACGGCTCTCCTTTATCAATACTGACAGACAACGGGTCCGTTTTCACCTCTAAAATGTTCAAAGATGTTATGCAGGAATTAAATATCAAACAACAGTCACATATAATCCCCAGGCTAACGGAATAAACGAGCGCTCCCATAAAACTTTAAATGCCATTCTATGTAAGCTTACTAGGGATAATCCGATGGATTTCGATATTGTACTAGAATAAGCCCTTGCTGGCATTAGGTTTAATCCATCAGAATCGGCTGGACATAGACCATTTTTCATAGTATTTGGTCGAGACCCAGTACTACCTATTGATTCACTGTTAGGATAAAGGTTACCATATGTTGGCAACGAATTCCATAAAGAATTACTACAAAGAAATCACGAAATTTACTGTGATGTATTCAAGCAAATGACTATATCAAGAAGAAGGCGTAACAGATATGCCAATAGGAAAGCCCAACAAGTAGAATTCAATGTGAATGACCCTGTCTATTACAAGAATTTCCAACTCACTTCTAAGACATCTCCTCAATGGATTCCATACTATCAAGTTGTCGAATTTGATGGTTCAAAGCAATTAATACTTAAAATTCAATTAGATAACCAAAAAATCAAATGCAATGTTGATCAAGTTAGAAAGGCAGATATTGACGAGTGGACTCTCCCTTCCACCAAAACTATAAATCTAAGACCTATTCGAAATTGCAGATATGTTATTCCTCCTGAAATTGCTTCAGAGAGCTCTGATGATAATACAGATTCAGATAATCATGATTCAATTCCAAAACGTAAGGTTAAAATAATAATGGTAATTGACAAACATAAGAATAGTTCTGAGTCTTCAACCAGTCAAGACAGCGAAGATAATATTCCACTTAGTAAGTTACAAGCACGTCTTAGGCGTTTAGAATACGAGCGTATTCAAGGTACAGACGGCGAAAATGAGAGTGATATATCAGTTCTTAGTGATCAAACAATCCAATCGAATTATCCCGATCAATTTTCTACGTTAAATGACAAGTCTTTGTCAGCTCCGTTAAGCGACATGAAGATTGACAGATGTTAAATTAAGATTTTAGCAAGAATTAAGGTAAATAAATTACCTAATTAGAAGATAAATATTATAAGCGTACTAGCTATATATATAATATCGTGATGGTCATTCACAAGTGAAATGGAAATGCGGTTTTATAACAAGACTTAAAGTTATACTTATGCGTAAATAAGAGTTATATAAATAAATGTATTCTTGCCTGTAATGGTTTCAAAAAAAGTGTTGTGTATTAAATGCTATTGTCAGAATTTCACTTAATCTAGCATATGGAAGAAAATTCCAATCGTCTCTTAGTATGAGAGAGAATTAAATTACAATTATAATTTAGGGAAGGTATACCTGTATATAATGACCATGTTTTATCGTTTTTCAAGTTCGTTATTGGTTTAAGCGTGTTATTAGTGATATATCATATTTAATGTTATCCGTTATAATGTATATGACAAATTGTTTACTACTAGTATACATTGACACTCATAATTATTCTTTTGCACATTGCTGAGGTATAACTATTAATTCATTCTCTTAATTCAAGAATAAGACATGCTATTACACCTTGCAAAGAGTCAGCTAAGAGCATTGATTCAAGTGTAATATTCACTGCCACCTCGCAGAAGGCCTATGAAGCAGCCATTAAGATTGTTCCGGAGAAATTCCTCTTTTGTCGGAAGAGCTCATCTAACCTAGTGATCCGTTCCATGATGTTTCCATTATACACATGTATCCAAAGGCCCTACTACACAGACGATAAACATATGCCACTGACGAATAACATAATCTCAACAAAAAGGATATCATTTTCAACTTTGAGAAAATGACAATATCTCCTTATACGCTGGACTTATACCTTGATACTACCTATTTGACTGTTTTTACTACTAATCAACGGAATGAATAACATCACTTCAATCAACTATATCTAAACATTTGTTGTGGACTTCGTCATAAAAGGATACTACACTACAACAACTACTACTACCGATACTACTACTACTACAACTACTGATGCTGCTACTTCTACTGATGATTCGCCGTGAATAACTATAATTTCACATGAGTTCAAATTACTCTGGATTCTACGAAGTGCTAAGAAATACAAGACTGTTGGATCGATATTAATCATCGTACTGTTTGGAGAAATATTTATATTGTTACCTTGTTGTATTGACTATTTCACGTTCATTTCTACATAATCATTTCCTACTTATTCAGTACAACTATGTTAATACGGTGTTCATTAAATGTTTCTAAGAAATATTCAATTCACTTGAATTGGTGAATGACTACTGTTTTCAAGTACTATACATGTTTGATAAAATTGTTATTTATCAACATAACCATTTCTTAATTCCAAATACATGTATATGTTCTTATTAAGGATTGGTCGTCACTGTAAGGTCTTAGATCTTTCTAAAGAATTTCTATGTAGAATTCTTTATATAAATAACATGGAAAGATGTAAAGATGTAATCAAATAGCTTTCTCTGTGACACGGTTAGCTTTCTCTAACTGTACTGTACATTTTGACAGGCGCAATTAACCTGTCCATAGAGTTGGACATCTGACCAATAATTATTGGACTAACTTCCCTAAGGCAGTTATACATTTAGTTTATATAGCCTCTGAAATATTATGAGAGTCAGTCACTTTGGTGGCCGTGTGGTTGATACATGTTCTTATGAGAGAACAGAGAGTGGCCGGTTTTGGGGCATGTACATCTCGTAATAAACAAGTTGAAATGTATTATGAGTTGTTACTTTGTTACACTCCTTACGAGCTGACTCAACTGAATCTGTTTTGTTTGCAAAAGCCCCTCGATGTTGTTTTCATGTGTACTTGACCAGTATGCCGGTATTATTTATCCTGCCACGGATGCTATTCTCGCAACCCTGGACGCCAAGGAGAGAAGCCATTACTATCATTCTAAAGTTTTTGGTATGACCCAATCGTTTTGAATTAACCCTTTCCCTCATATAGACGCCTTCTGACGCCTCTGCAGACGACGGCTTTTTGAAAACATAGTGACAAATGAAGAAATTGCTCGTTTTTCCACAATGTTTTCCACTTTTAGTCATAGGTTATCCATTCAATTATAGAGATTTTCTATTGTTTGACAAAATATGTTCAAAGTCGTCTGCTGCAGAATTGTCGTATGAGGGAAATTGTTAAAGGTACAAAGGTCAAATTACCAACCATCTCTGTAATCCTGAGAACATGTCTGTAATGTTGCACCGAGGTAATGGCTAGCAAACACTATGATCGGGAATTCTATACTGTTAAACGTCAACACACACAGAACATCGCCTTGTCGGAGACCAAGCTGTTTCAGTCCAGCTGCCAGCCTTTGTATCCGGTCAATCACAACATCGAATGTGTAATTTTTCTTGGTTTTTGGATTGATCTGTCTTGGGAAGAAGAAGAATTCTTCATAATTGTAAAATTAACTCAGACAAAAGTTCTATTTAACGGAAGAAAACTGAGATATATGTTCGTACTTTTCAACAAAAGAAAATAAAGATGATTTGCATTTATATACTTTTATTTTTGGACATAGAGTAATGTTAAGACATCATTGCAATTTTACAATGAAGAATATTTATATATATATAATTTTTTATAAATATATTTTCTCCGAAATAAAGTACATTTTTAATCTGTATTTTTAATGGTCGGTGCATGAACTGTAATATTTGATTTATTAGTGATAGCGTCCTGTTACTTTCATTCTTGTTCTGTAGAAAAATCAAAACATGTATCGAAGTAGGAAATTTTTGTAGCAGTCTATATGTTGTATATATAGACTTACGAGTGCCGTTGAATTGCCATATCGACGCATTCGCTGTATCACAAACTCTGCCAGGTTCATACAATGTGTAGGGTCCTCGTCCGACATCCTTCAAGCGATTAAATGCAAACATGAGCCGAATAACGAGGAAACCAACATTGTGGACACTGCGTATAGTATCGACCTGGATCAGCCTAAGTATGCCGCGCAGGCTAACTGGATTTTCTGTTTCAGGAATCATTAATCTTTACCTCTATCCCCCTTAGATGGAATGTGTCGGCCCAGATTAGCCGGCGCAGGCTGATCTGGGTCGTTACATTACGCAGAGTACATAATGTTGGTTTTATTCGTGGAACGGCTCACATAACGAATAACACACAGGTAAATATGTACATGCATCGAGTAGGGACCTGGGTCGCTAAACCCCTTTCCCACGTACAACAACTATAAAGCAGGCGACTTCGAGAACGTCTAGTGAAAACATTAAAAACTCTCTATAAAGGAAAGAACAAATATTGAATAAAGTTGAAAACATTGTTGCAAAAGGAGAAATGTGTTTTGTCACACTGTTTTCAACAGCCATCCACTTCAAAGGCGTCAAAAAACGTCTGTATGTGGGAAAGGTTTTAAAAGTCCTAAAACAAATACGATGCTAGACCTCGGGAATTCCAAGAAGGTTTCCTATTAAGATTAGTATGTAACAGATAAATATACCGTTATTACATCGAACGTACCAAAGTCCTCGAACCTTTAATTTATAATGAGTATGTGTCAACGCGGAATGTTACGATGGAGATAATTACAATACGCTTTAAGCTTTCAATTCAATCCACATGTCATGTAATGTGTATATTTATGTTAAATAAAATACGTTTAAACTGAACTAAACGGAATTACTACTGTATGGAAACGGAACAAGCCGGACCGAACTTTTAACTGGTCCTCAGTCTTCAATTCAAAAAACGGATAACATAATCCTGAGATTTAAATGCACATTTCGGACATAATTTAAATGTATTCTTTAAATTAGTATGTAACAGATAAATATACCGTTATTACATCGAACGACATAATTTAAATGTATTCTTTAAATGTTCAAATATTTACGGGTTCAACATAGTGTTGTAGACGTATAGTTCTGGCTCTGATATACCAAAGGTCATATGGTATTCTTGCTTTGATTGTAAAATTAACCTCTGACTTAACCCTTTCCCTGATAAAGAGGTTTTCTGACGCCTCTGCTGAACTCCAGATAGAGATAAATAATGAAATGTTGAAACTGCAGCAAATATTGCTAATAATGACAACATAGTAAATAATAAATAGTTCAAAACTATTTTGGAAGTAAATTTTGAAAAACAGTCAATTGAAAGTCGTGAAAATGTAAAAATGTGGCATACTTGGTATGTCTACTCAGTAAAAATGAAGCATACACGATCATTATTCAGGAAAGTCAAATTATTACTTTAATTTTATCCCAGAATTATGATTGTAATATTTCGTGAAATGTTTTTTGAACAGTTTTAAAACTTTGAATATACTATCTATAATCTGGAGTAAGGCACCTTTAAAGGTGAGAACTCTTATCAGAGTGACCGTAGTATTGTAAAACGATATTCTAAAAGTAATGCAATAAGATAAACATGTACATGTAGTTCTACTTCTTGTTCTAGTCCAGAAGAAGTGAACCCCTTTACTATTACAGTTAAGTTCAAAACGACAATTATAAACGTAGGATCAGAATCTTCGAGGAATGTTACTTCGCTCTTAAAGAAAAGAAAAAAAACTTTGTCAACAAATTGAATGGTTTAAACCAATAATATAATGTGATATATTTATAAATCTATTTTCTTCGTGACTTTCCGCGGTCCACCATTACGATAAGGAATATGTTCAACTTGTGAAAGACAAAAAATAGCGACCTTCATAATTCCTTTAACCTTGACTGAGAAAGGTAACGATTTCATTAATATCATTATTTTCACTCGCTTTTTCTAAAGACATGTGCATGTAGTTGTATGTCTGAGCTCATATGTTTATCCTTTTCCCACATACAGACACTTTCTGACGCCTTTGCAGCAGATGCCTTTTGATAACCAGGGGCGTAGCTCCCTTTAGGCACTGTAGGCACGTGCCTATACATTTCTTCTAAAAATGCCCCAAAATGCAGCTGCGGCGATACACATCTGCGTAATGTATCGACCAGATCAGCCTGCGCTATCCGCGCAGACTGATCCGGCCGACACATTCCGTCTAAGGGGGGATAGATGTATAGAGTAGTGATTCCTGAAACAGAAAATCCACAGGAGGCGAAAAGTGTCTAGCCGGTTAGGCCTGTGTGGCATTCTTAGGCTGGTCCGGGTCGATACTTTACGCAGAGTCCAAAATGTTGATTTTCTCTAGACTATTGCCAAGCTACGCTCCTGATAACAGTGTAGCAAAACAAGAACTTGTTCATAATTTATTCAATAATTAAACTTACCTTTATATAGATGTTCCATTTTGTTTGCTGGAAAGTTGTTTAAAGCTGTCTGCTGAAGATGTGTTGTACTGGGCGCGTCAGACAAATAAGGGTCTTGTTTAAATCTGCGAAAAGTGAAGACTCAGACGAACATGTACACCCGCACAGTCTCTCCGGAGCATTCACCGTTCGCCTACGTAAAATGAAACTGAAGATATAACACGTTTTGATCACATGACCATTAACATGCATGGTGTCAACAAGGTGATGTCACAAATTACCCAATTTGACTTCTTCTTCTTGGTTGACGTTGTTTACCCTCGCACTCGGCATTAATGCCAATTTAACTGCTACTAGACAGCTTTATTGTTTTAAAGGCTTTCAGACATCACGGGGATTTCGAATGTATAAGTTTACGCACGTTTTATTTATTTATTTTATTAGGGTTTTACGCCGCTTTCAACATTATTTCAGTTATATCACGGCGACAGTTCACTTATTCATGATCCCTGGGTAAACAAACCAGTACTAGGCTAGAAAATGTGCCTTGCCCAAGGGCACTCCATCATGACCGTAGTGCCGCGACCGGGGATCGAACCCGGGACACCCGGTTTCGAAATCCTCGACGCTAACCACTCGACCACAGCGGATTCCGTTTACGCACGTAATCAGAGTTTATTTTACTATGTCACAAATTATCAAAACAAACAATTCATATAGCTCAGAGGACTAGATAAAGGGAAGTAAACAGATCCTTTTCCTACAATTTCTCTCTTATTAATCAACAAAACCCTATGTTGTGGGTACTTAAAAGAATCGTCTCAGTGAGACGATTCTTTTGAGTACCCACAACATAGGGTTTGGGGGTCCTTTAAGGAATTGGGGTGTGAAATGCTCCCCTTATCTAAAGTTCTGTAGAGGTAGATCTTCATTCTTTAACCCTTTCCCACATACAACAAAAATGCAGCAGACGGCTTTGGAAGTCTCTAGGCAGACACACGGATAAGCTCTATAAATAAAGGTAAAATTACTGAAAAGAGTTGAAAACAGTGTGGCAAAAGGAGAAATTGCTCGTTTTGATCAATTTCTACTTTTGTCATAATGTTTTCAAAAGTCGTCTGCTGCAGAAGCGTCATAAAACGTCTATATCAGGGAAAGGGTCAAGTCAGAGGTTAATTTTACAATCAACGCAAGAATACAATCTGACAACTTTGATATATCAGGGCCAGAACTATGCGTCTACAACACTATGTTGTGAACCCGTAAATATTTGAAGAATACATTTAAATTATGTCAGAAATATGCATTTAAATCTCAGGATTCTGTCATCCATTTTTGAATTGAAGAAAGAAGAAGTCCAGTTAAAAGTTCGGTCCGGCTTTTTCCGTTTCCAAACAGTAGTATTTTCGATTAGTTTAGTTTAAACGTATTTGTACACATTACATGACATAACACACACATATCAAAACATGTGGAATGAATTGAAAGCTTATGGCTTATTGTAAGTCTCTCCATCGTAACCTTCCGTGTTGACACATACTCATTATAAATTAAAGGTTCGAAAACTTTGGTACGTTGAATGTAATAACGGTATATCCATCAGTTCAATGTTAATTATTAGTGATATTTTTGGGAAAATGTTCATGGAATTCCCGAGGCTTACGATCATTTAAGTGGTAAGAGTTAACCTTTTCCACATACGGATCTTTAAAGGAGATGACTGTTGAAAAACGTCTGGCAAAACGAGCAATTTCTCCTTTTGCCAAAATGATTTTAACTTTATTTAATAATTGTTCTTTCATTTATAAAAAAGTTTTCGTTGATTTAACTAGGCGTTCTCGAAGTCGTCTGCTTTGGATGTGTTGTATGTTGGAAAGGCATTTAAGCGAAATGTCCAGGGACCAGGTCCCTACTCGTTGCACGTACATCCTATTTACAGACTATGCGTAATGTATCGACCCAGATCAGCGTGTGCAGTCAGCGCAGGCTAATCCGGGCCTATAATCTCAGGGGGATAGAGGTATAGAGTAATGATTCTTTAAACAGAAAATTCAAAGGAGGCGAAACGTGTCTTTTCGGGTTAGCCTGCGCGGCAAGCTTAGGCTGATCCGGGTCGATACTTTACGCAGAGTCAACGAAGTTGGTTTCACATAACGAATAACACACAGGTATATAGGTATATGTCCACAATGTTGGGTTTCTCGTTATTCGACTCATAATTGCATTTAATCGCTTGAAGGATGTCGGACGAGGACCCTACGCATGGTATGAACCTGGCAGAGTTTATGATACAGGGAATGCGTGGATATGGCAATTCAACAGCACTTGTAAGTTTATATGTGTTGATTAAATATATAGACTGCTATACTAAGCAATAGATATTTCCTCCTCCGATACTTGTTTTGATTTTTCTACAGAATAAGAATGAAAGTAACAGGACGCTATCACAAATAAATCAAATCTTATCGTACATGCACCGACCATTACAAATACTGATTAAACATTTACTTTATTACAAAGAAATATCGACCCGTTTAATATTCTCCATTGTGTAATTGTAATGAGATCTTTAAATTATCCTATGTCCAAAAATCAAAGTATATTAATGCAAAAATACAACCAAAAATATGGAACGCCGGCACTGTCTTTAGAAGTGATGAAACTCCATTATTATGTATGTTTGTTATTACATTATGTACAACGATCTTTACATGTTGTGCAAACATATTTATATCATGTCAGTATATGGTTATGTCCTGTGGTTTTATACTTATATTATGTAGATACATCTTTATATTATGTAGGTACATCTTTACATTATGTAGATACATCTTTATATTATGTAGATACATCTTTATATTATGTAGATACATCTTTACATTATGTAGATACATCTTTATATTATGTTGATATATCTTTATATTATGATAATACATCTTTATATTATGTAGATACATATTTACATTATGTAGATACATCTTTATATTATGTAGGTACATCTTTACATTATGTCTATACATCTTTATATTATGTAGGTACATCTTTACATTATGTCGATACATCTTTATATTATGTAGGTACATCTTTATATTATGTAGATACATCTTTATATTATGTAGGTACATCTTTACATTGTGTAGATACATCTTTATATTATGTAGGTACATCTTTACATTAGGTCGATACATCTTTATATTATGTAGATACATCTTTATATTATGTAGATACATCTTTATATCATGTGCCGAGTCCCGGTAGCTCAGTCGGTAACGACGCGGGCTGTCAATCCAGGGGTTGTGAGTTCGAATCCCGGCTCGGCCAACTTTCTTTCCGACGATTGACAAGAGTCAATGCGACATGCGTAATTCGTCTTCCACCAATGGGCTAAGTCTATGTGGAAAAGCAGCCAGTTGCTTGGGAAGATTGTTGTGTGGAGTACTGGTGTGTGTGAGAAAACCAGGAAACACATGAGTAGGTGAACTGGCCGCCGTGATATGACTGAGAAATTGTTAAAAACGGCATTAAACCCCAATCAATCAATCAATCAACTTTATATCATGTGCATGTTTTATTATATTATGTCCATTCTTTATTATATTATGTCCATACTTTATTATATTATGTAGGTACATCTTTACATTATGTAGATACATCTTTATATTATGTAGGTACAACTTTATATGATGTGCAAACTTTATTATATGTTGTGGATAGTTTAACAGAGTGATATTTCGCCTTGACACCGGAAATTAAAGCGCGAATGTACGGAATGTGACGGTAATGTGACCCGTAAAGGGTAACGCCCGTAAAGCAAAAAATTAAAATGGCGTCGCCGTGGCAACAGGCCTCCTTGGCCAATCTTCTTCAATCTATTAAACTAGGAGAGTTATTGAAACATTTCGAAACCAACAACATATTGCTTGAAGACTGCAGGAAACTTTCAGACGCTGCAGTCCTACGCATTTATACCAGATCTCCACTTTCCCCCAAAATTTCCTATCAGTGTATGTGGTGGCCAGTGATGGGCATTTAATTATAATTTCATGGCTTGTCAGATACCGCTGATAGTATCATCCTGAATTGTTTTATGATCATATCAAGTTTCAAGAGTTTAGTCTTAATTAGCTGGTGAATTAGGATTGATTGTTCAATTTGAGTTTAACACTGTTTTAACCCGTTCCCACATAAAACAAATCTGCCATCTGCAGCAGACGACTTCGAAAAGTGACAACAACCTGAAAAATCTCCATAAAAGATAGCTTAATTGTTCAATAAAGTTGAACACATTGTGGCAAATGGAGAAATTGCTCGTCATGAGCAATTTCACCTTTGTCCACAATGTTTTCAAAAGTCGCCTGCAGGTGGGAAAGGGTTAAACCATATTTATATTGTGGCGACCATTCCATTCAATATGTTTTTTCTTTCTTTCAAATCAAACAATCAATCCTAATGGTAATCTTCTGATTACAAAAGGTCATGCCAAAGGTTATACCCTGGGATTCCAACCTGCAGTCACACATAGTGCACTGTTCTTAAATTTCTCACGTACTCAACACAACATCCTTCCCACTATAGCCAAAAGAAAGACAAATTAAGGTATTCACAATTACTTTTGTCAAAATTATAAAGAATGAATGTCCGAGATGGGGTTTGAACTCATGAACCCTTATAAAAACCAATGGATTGATAACACTCTTCGAAATCCTCTGAGCTATCAATCTTGGCCGTGTTCGAAGGTCCAGAATGTCCGAAGATTTATGTCAGATAACTAACTATAATCAAAAACTGTCCTTTTAACCCTTTCCCACATTACGACAAATCAGTAGCAGACGACTTTGAAACAAAATATTGAAAATCTCTATAAATGAAAATTAAGTTATTGAATATAGTTGAAAACATTGTTGCAAATTGAGAAATTGCTCATATTAAGCAATTTTTCAATTTGTCACAATATTTTTAAAAAGTCGTCTGCTACAGATGCGCAGCGTCAAAATGCAAGAGGAGATTATGAGCAATTTCCCCGTTTGTCTGAAAAGTAGTCTGCTGCAGATGTGTCAGAATGCGCCTGCAAGAATGAAAGGGTCAAATGAAATTTTAATATATAATTAAAGTTGAAAAGAAAGTAACATAAGTAGAATGTAGTCATTATGACCAATTCCTCCTTTTGTGCCAATGTTTAAAAGACATCTGCTGCAGATGCTTTAAAATGCATCTGAAAGTAGGAAAGGCTTATTGATATGAAAAACGCCAGATATTCCAAAAATTCAACATACGGTAAGGAAAGGATTTTATAGAGCTGTGATCAGTTTTCAAATAGACTGGATAACTAGTTGATTGTTTGGTGTTTTATCCCGCTTTCAAAAACTTTTCCTTGGTAAGTTACTAGTACTACTGGTCCATTTACCCTGACACCAGCAAGTCAGTCGTTATGCTAACCCCGCAACCCTGAGCGCCATATTTTAAAGTCTTTGGTAAGACCCGGTCGGGAATTGAACCTGCGACCTCCCACACCCAAGGCAGACACGCTTCTACTACACCAACGAGGCGGTACATGGTTAACTGGAGACCTACATTAGTGACACAATGTCTCCTTTTGCCACAATGTATTAAAAAATCAAATTCTGCAGTTGCTTCAAAATGCAAACTGCCCGTCTGAAAGGTTTTACGAATTAACGAACATTTTCCTGATATGCACCTTTAGGTTTTGTTTGAATTGTGTTTATCACTTCTTTTAACAGTATTTTAGTTATATCACAGTATATCTTGGGTAAATTACTAGTACTATCGGTATTGTCTATTCTGAACGATGATTCAGTCGTAATGCTATCCCCACAACCAAGTCAGTAAACCATTTCCCACATACAACAATCTGCATATAGACAAATTATGAAAACTTTCTAAAATGAAAGTTTGATTATTGAATAAATTTAAAAAAACATTGTGGAAAATGGAGAAGAGCAATTTCACCTTTTGCTACAATGTTTTCGACAGTAGGTTTTTTAGAGCTTTCATCAGTTTTCCAATGTCTCCTCTCCTTATAATGATAAGACTTCTATTACATAATGCTTCAAAATGTATTCTGACTATAGGAAAGGTATAATGAAGTGAATTTAGAAGATATTCCAGGGATTTGTGTGGGAAAGGGTTTTCATAGTTGTCACAATTTTGTTCAAATGGCCGAATTAACAGGGAGACAAATATTAGGTAACTTGACCCTTTAGTGATAGCTAGGCTCTCAGCTCATGTTCATGGGGGATAAACAGTTTTAAGTGATTTACTAGCTGAAAAGCCCTTGCTGAATCTCAGTAGGCCTCTGGTATAAATGCGTAGGAATACAAATACGTATGGACATGCTATAATAGTGTGTGCACATGATATAAAGATGTATCTACATAATGTAAAGATGTACCGACATAATATAATAAAGTAGGGACATAATATAATAAAGCATGCACATGATATAAAGATGTATCTACATAATATAAAGATGTATCTACATAATATAAAGATGTATCTACATAATATAAAGATGTATCTACATAATGTAAAGATGTACCGACATAATATAATACAGTAGGGACATAATATAATAAAGCATGCACATGATATAAAGATGTATCTACATAATATAAAGATGTATCTACATAATATAAAGATGTATCTACATAATGTAAAGATGTACCGACATAATATAATAAAGTAGGGACATAATATAATAAAGCATGCACATGATATAAAGATGTATCTACATAATATAAAGAGTTATCTACATAATGTAAAGATGTACCGACATAATATAATAACAACTGTCAGAATATAAGTACAAAACCACAACACATAACCATATACTGACATAATATAAATATGTTTGCACAACATGTAAAGATCGTTGTACATAATGTAATAACAAACAGACATAATAATAGAGTTTCATCACTTCTAAAGACAGTGCCGGCGTTCTTTATTTTCTTCTCTTGAACACTTAACTCTTTCAGCGCCGAATTGTTCAAAGTGGACTCTTCCATGTTCAAAATCGGGCGTCTCCATTTCTCATATATATAATGAAAGTTTTGGACTATTTTGATAACTAAAAGACAAACAATGCTGATTTTAGGTGAGACAGCTCGTTACGAGCTGTCTCACCTGAATCAGTATTGTTTGCAAAATCATCAATACTGCCTGTGGCGCTGAAAGAGTTAAGTACGAACATATATCTCAGTTTTCTTCCGTTAATTAGATATTTGTCTGAGTTAATTTTACAATTCTCAAGAATTATTCTACTCCCCAAGACAGATCGATCCAAAAACCAAGAGAAGTTACACATTCGATGTTGTGATTGACCGGATACAAAGGCTGGCAGCTGGACTCAAACAGCTTGGTCTTCGACAAGGCGATGTTCTGTGTGTGTTGACGTCTAACGGTATAGAATTCCCGATCATTGTGTTTGCTAGCAATTACCTCGGTGCGACATTACAGACATGTTCTCAGGATTACAGAGATGGTTGGTAATTTGACCTTTGTACCTTTAACCCTTTCCCTCATACGACAATTCTGCAGCAGACGACTTTGAACATATTTTGTCAAAAAATAGGAAATCTCTATAATTGAATGGATAACCTATGACTAAAAGTGGAAAACATTTTGGCAAAAGGAGAAATTGCTCGTTTTGAGCAATTTCTTCTTTTGTCACTATGTTTTCAAAACGCCGTCTGCTGCAGAGGCGTCAGAAAGCGTCTATATGAGGGAAAGGGTTAAATCAAAACGATCGGGTCATACCAAAAACTTAAGAATGATTGTAATGGCTTCTCTCCTTGACGCCCAGGGTTGCGAGAATAGCATCGGTGGCAGGATAAAAAATACTGGCATACTGGTAAAGTACACATGAAAACAACATTGAGGGTTTTTTGCAAACACAATAGATTCAGATGAGTCAGCTCGTAACGAGCTGTCTCACCTGAAATCAGTATTGTTTGCAATATCCAAAATCTCATATTATATGAACAATTCGAGTCGCCCGATTTAGAAAATGGAAAGGTATATACATAAGGGAATCAAAGAGTCCGAGTTGTCAAAATTCACCGTTAGCGTTGTGATCTTAAGTCTGCTGTTCGTAGTAACCCGATCGATTGCGGATACAAATCATCGTGATCAGTGTTTAAGGTAGATACGTATCTGCATTCTGTCATATAGCGCTTTATTCGATCGTCGTTTTCCAGTTTGTATCGGACCAAAATGCAAACATTGGTCAAATCCGGCTGACGAGGAAGTTAGAGCTCTTGTCTACATATAAAAGAATATACATTTGTTAAATAACGTACATGTACCAGGCCCGGCCCCTATGTAGAGAATACGGCGCTGAAAGAGTTGAAGTTTTGGAAATAATCAAACGGTCAACATTCATGCCATGCCAAACCGACTGTTTTATATGCCTAATTCGAAAACAACGAATTATATAAAAATATATGTGCATATTGTTATCGTTGCAGATGATTTGGAAAGACGATTTAAAGAATGTAAAACGAAATTTCTAATTACAATGCAGTCACAGGCACGACGCGTATCGAGGATAAGACAGGTTTTAGTATGTGCCTTTTATGTCTCTGGAGCCGAGAAACCCCGGTAGATTAGTCGGTAGCGACGCGGGCTGTCAATCCAGGTGTTGTGAGATCGAAACCTCTGCTCGGCCAACATTCTTTCCGGCGTTTGACAAAAGTCAAAGTGACAAGCGTCATTCCTCTTCCAACAATGGGCTTTCAGTCTATGTGGAAAATCAGTCAAGTGCTTGGAACGTATGTTATGTGGAGTACTGGTGTGAGAAAGCCAGGAATCACATAGTAGGTGAATATTGTGATATGGCAGAATATTTTTTGAAACGACGTTAAACCCCAATTAATCAATCAATCATTTATGTCTTTGGAGGGATTGCTAATTTTATAAATTGAAGACACTGTACTTCGATTTGATTATATCATTAAAGTTGAATATATAAGTATAACGGCTGACGTATGAATTAATGTTTTCATACAAAAAAAACAGTTTTATATATTTTCAGAAATCACAGAATGTGTCGTTAAATGAACCGGAACTATTAAGTTGTATCATCACCATGGAGACAACTGACGGCTTTATACCATACGACAGTCTATTTAAGCTTGGTCATGTGACTGTCGCAGCACATGTCAATTCAAAGCTAAGCCCCGCCTACCTCCTGTCCTCCAGTGGCACTACAGGATTACCGAAACACGTGCGACTGACGCACTGTAACGTCATCGCTAATGTTCCACAACAACAGTGCGTTTTATTCATTTTGTGAAATTGTTTCCATCTATAAGTCATCACATAACGAGTTTTGTTTTGTAAAAATGGTTGTCGAAACAACAATAATGATCAGGGACGTAGATAAGAGGGAAAAGTTATTAAATTATATTCTAAAATATCACCCGTCCCAACACTTGTTGCAGGTAAAACTTGAAACCTATTGAACACATGACAATAACAAAATTATTTTCAGAAAGTTAAATTATTCTTCTATTGCAGTAGATAACAAATATTAGTTTAAATGACGCTTTTGATATTCTTTGGTCATGTTTTATAATGTCAGTCTATTATGTTATGGGACAATATTGTTAAAATTCCAAAATAACCATACTGCGGTCTATTTAACCAGAGTCTTTTCAAATTACGTAATTGGTATTTATCTGCTGCCTAAGTTAAAAGTGCAAGGTTTCAGAATATGCATCTTTTGTACATGTGCAATATATGATATTCAGAGTTTTATTGACTACGCAATGTGGAATACTGTACAATTTCGTTGCGTATCCCTGTAATGATCAACTGATGATGTTTCATAACAACAATAGTTTCTTCGTAGATTAAACAAACTTTAAAAAGATATCCCAACTATCGTATCGAAATAGAATTATAGGCGTTCAAGTGAAGGCAACTCGGTTTTACATTGGTATCCAATCCATCTCGTTAAAATCAGACCAAACTACTTCACGGTACGGTACGTATATTGGATCTGACTACACCGCATAAAGGGTCGTCTCGAATTGACCTAATACACTTAAATATGTATGAACACGTGCTCAGTTTTTATGTCCAATGTTATCCCACGAAACAACAAACGCACGTGCTATACAGTCTGAGCACTCGACAATTATCGCTTCTCTATATCGTGAATTTATATATGGGTCATCTTGCTCGCTTTATACTGTAAGATTTGGTAAGCGATAATTTGATTTACTGATAAAGGTCAATCTGAGACGACCTGTATCGGGCTGTCATCAGAAACATATATACGAGCTAGCGAAGTTAAGATCTGGTTGTAACGCTTTCCCCCCATATGGACGCTTTCTGACGACTTTGCAGCAGACGACTTTTGAAAACAATGTGACAAAAGAAGAAATTGCTCAAAACGAGCAATTTTCCCCTTCTGCAACCATGTTTTCAACTTTTTTCAATAATATTACATTCATTTATGGGGATTTTTCATGTTTTTGCCTAGATGTTTTCAAAGTCGTCTGCTGCAGCTTTGTTGTATGTGGGAAAGGGTTAATGATTGGTATTTAATAGGTCAATGGTCAGTTGATACTCAGTAAGTTTCAGTGGAACGTTTCTTTTATAGGGAGATTTACGGCCATACTGCTGGCGATTGCGCACTCCTATGTTTACCCATGTTCCACCATTACGGCATCCTCTCTGTTATGACGGTGGGTATGTATTACGGCGTTCAACACGTGGTCATGGAGAAATTCAACTTCGACGAGTTCGTGCATTTAATTAAGGAGTACAAGGTAATATTATCTAAATAAATAGTATAAATGTTTAAAACATCCAACTAATTTAGAAACAAAACACATTGTGGAAAATTATGTTGAGCTTAACATTTGTCAATTCAGAGATCTCAAGATATGTTTAATAGAAAAGAAATTTTATTTTTTTTAAAAATTATTAAGAAAGAGGGTTGTCCCATATTCTGTTATGTATGATATATGTGACTTTTTTTTCACCGTTTGTAATGCTCATTTATATATACCTCTTTTTGTTTCTTGTACAAGCTGGGAGAAATAAAGAAAATGAGTTGAATTGAGAAATAACAACACAACAACTTCTATAATCACACGCTTACATTTAGAGCTTTAAACGTACACGTGTTATACAATATTATTCATGAGTTATAATGTTCCAATTGAAAGGAATAATTGGTGAAGGATTAGTTCAACCCTTTGCCTAATACAACAATTTTGTATCAGACGACTTTAAAAAAATCTACCTAAAACATGAACAGTCTCTAAAAATAAAAGTATTATTATTGAAAAGAATTACAAACTATTATGGTGGTTGCTGAAGGTGTTCAAAAACCCTGCATGTGTTTTTGTGATATCTTTAATCATCGTATGTCGGACAAATCAAGTCATTATTGTTTAGTTATTTTAATAAACACCGTCTTAGTTCCATTTTACATATTGAGATCCGAAACATTACGATTGTCCCTTCGCGCTTTCTGTTGGTAGCTGAAGATGTACAAATACGCTGCATTAGTTTCTGTGATATCTTTAATCATCGTATTTTGGACAAATCAAGTCATTGTTGTTTAGAACTTTTAATAAACATCTCCTTAGTTTCATTCTCCATTATTAGAATTGTCTCATCGCACTTCTTGGTCAGACAACTATTGCAATTTCTGCATTATGATCTGCTAAAGGGTTCCTCTCTTAGACCAGCAATCCAAATACCACAGTTTCTTTCCATAACAGAAGGTAGCTTTTCGTGTTTAATCACATGTGTTGTCATGTTTTGGCCACAGGATAATATGATGTGTGATATATATAGATATAAGTATGTGTATACATGTTTCAATTAAGTTACTTTCGCTTAAAACAGCAATGCCATAATAACTTTTTTACGGTGACACGCCCAACTAACGTTCGATATTCACAATTTAATATAAAAAAATATACACTATAACCAATTTCTAAGACAATGAACATGTTAAAGATAAATGTTAAAGTTACATAAGATAAAATTTATTTCTTAAAATTATGTCTAAACTATCTCAATCGCAATATTACTTTTGGATCACCCCTCGTATGTGCAATATCAGATTTAATGGCATGACGCGACTCATTTATTATACATACAATTTTATTTCTTACATACAAAATAAAACAGCATTCACTGTATATTACCACAGGCACGGACTCTCCAAATTGTACCACCAATTGCGGTCCGACTGGTAAAACACGCCGATAAGTCGGCGTATGACATGAGTAGTGTGAAGTTTGTAGAGACTGGCGCGGCACCACTTGGAAAAGAGTTGGAAAGTCAACTCTTAGAACTGTTCAACATTCCCTTCATTACACAGGGTAAAGGCTATCTAACTATTTGATATGAGAGACTCGCACTGTGACACAATACAACGAATGAGTTTACAAAATCGTCTAAATCCTGATTTATTTATCTGCCAGTCTCATGACGGCAATGTGTAGTAAAATTACTACAACATTTGAACATATTCTAGTAACCGAGATACAAAAACAAAATTTACAATGCTCAAGATCAAATATTTTCCGTATTAATATTATATATTTATATGAATCTTGATTCAATTAACAACTTTAGATTAAACGACTTGCATTACAGCATTCCTAACGTCCATTTTACCCTTTGTAACGATTCTGCTTATCCTAAAAATGAATGGCAAAATATCAATAAAAAATCAAGGTAGTCTATAATGACATGTTTTTTTTGTATAATATTGTAGCATATGGAGCCACTGAGACGGGTCTAATAACTGGTGACAAAGTTGGGGCATTCAAAGTGGGTTCCATAGGGGTGCCACCGAAGGGTGTACAGCTTAAGGTTTGTGAACTTTCTCTGAAAGAACATACATACTTGGTCTCAGTTTGACATATGAGCCGTCCAGCGAGAAAACCAACATTGTGGACTCTGCGTAAAGTATCGACCCGGATCAGCCTAAGCAAGCCGCGCAGGCTTACCCGGATAGACACTTTTCGCCTCCTGTGGATTTTCTGTTTCAGGAATCATTACTCTATACCTCTATTCCCATTAGACGGAATGTGTCGGCCCGAATCAGTCTGCGCGGACTGCGCAGGCTGATCTGGGTCGATACATTACGCAGAAGCCATAATGTTGGTTTTTTCGCGGGACGGCTCATATTACCTTTCAAGCAATGGAGTATACTAAAAAAAGGAAATCAAAACGTCAATAAAATATGCAAGAGAAATACAGATGGACACCCTGCTGAAATGGTGCTTAACCCTTTCCCTCATATAGACGCTTTCTGACACCTCTGCAGCAGACGGCTTTTTGAAAACAAAGTGATGAAAGAGCAATTTCTCCTTTTGCCACAATGTTTTCCACTTTTAGCCATAGTTTATCCATTCAATTATAGAGATCTTCTATTTTTTGACAAAATATGTTCAAAGTCGTTTGCTGCATAATTGTCGTATGTGGGAAAGTGTAATATCCGATAGCCTCATCTGGGCTGATCTGGATAAAATTTAAAAAATCGGGTTTCATGTTACGTGACGTAAAACTCGGAAAGTCAGTTTTCGTACGCTGTGACATAACTTTCCAGCTTGTAGACCCTGACACGGACGAGGTTTTGGGACCAAACAAAGTAGGAGAAGTTTTCGTCAAAGGGCCCCAAGTTACCATCGGTTATCTCAACAACGCGCAGAAAAATGAAGAGGTTTTCGACCAGGAGGGATACTTCAGAACGGGTAATTATCAAATTCTTTACCTGTCTGACATGTTCGTTATTGGAACGGTTAATAATGACTTTCTTTACCTGTCTGACATGTTCGTTATTAGAACGGTTAATGATGACTTTCTTTACCTGTCTGACATGTCCGTTATTAGAACGGTTAATGATGACCTTCTTTACCTGTCTGACATGTTCGTTATTAGAACGGTTAATGATGACTTTCTTTACCTGTCTGACATGTTCGTTATTAGAACGGTTAATGATGACTGTCTTTACCTGTCTGACATGTTCGTTATTAGAACGGTTAATGATGACTTTATTTACCTGTCTGACATGTTCGTTATTAGAACGGTTAATGATGACTTTATTTACCTGTCTGACATGTTTGTTATTAGAACGGTTAATGATGACTGTCTTTACCTGTCTGACATGTTCGTTATAAGAACGGTTAATGATGACTTTCTTTACCTGTCTGACATGTTCGTTATTAGAACGGTTAATGATGACTTTCTTTACCTTTCTGACATGTTCGTTATTAGAACGGTTAATGATGACTTTCTTTACCTGTCTGACATGTTTGTTATTAGAACGGTTAATGATGACTGTCTTTACCTGTCTGACATGTTCGTTATAAGAACGGTTAATGATGACTTTCTTTACCTGTCTGACATGTTCGTTATTAGAACGGGTAATAATGACTTTCTTTACCTGTCTGGCATGTTCGTTATTAGAACGGTTAATGATGACTTTCTTTACCTGTCTGACATGTTCGTTATTAGAACGGGTAATAATGACTTTCTTTCCCTGTCTGGCATGTTCGTTATTAAAACAGTTAATGATGACTTTCTTTACCTGTGTGACATGTTCTTTATTAAACGGTTAATGATGACGTTCTTTACCTGTCTGACATGTTCATTATTAGAACGGTTAATAATGACTGTCTTTACCTGTCTGACATGTTCGTTATTGGAACGGTAAATGATGACTGTCTTTACCGGTATGACATGTTCGTTATTAGAACGGTTAATAATGACTGTCTTTACCTGTCTGACATGTTCGTTATTAGAACGGTTAATGATGACTTTCTTTACCTGTCTTACATCCTTGTAATTAGAACGGGTAATTATCACTTTTTTTATTTGTCTAACATGCTATTTATTAGAACGGGTAATAATTACTTTCTTTACCTGTCTGACATGTTCGTAATTAGAACGGTAATGATGACTTTCTTTACCTGTCTGACATGTTCGTTATTAGAACGGTTAATAATGACTTTCTTTACCTGTCTGACATGTTCGTTATTAGAACGGTTAATTATGACTGTCTTTACCTGTCTGACATGTTCGTTATTAGAACGGTTAATAATGACTGTCTTTACCTGTCTGACATGTTCGTTATTATAACGGGTAATTATCACTTTCTTTACCTGTCTGACATGTTCGTTATTGGAACGGTTAATGATGACTTTCTTTACCTGTCTGACATGTTCGTCATTAGAACGGTTAATAATGGCTTTCTTTACCTGTCTGACATGTTCGTTATTATAACGGTTAATGATGACTTTCTTTACCTGGCTGACATGTTCGTTATTAGAACGGGTAATAATGACTTTCTTTACCTGTCTGACATGTTCGTTATTAGAACGGTTAATGATGACTTTCTTTACCTGTCTGACATGTTCGTTATTAGAACGGGTAATTATCACTTTCTTTACCTGTCTGACATGTTCGTTATTAGAACGGTTAATGATGACTTTCTTTACCTGTCTGACATGTTCGTTATGTGAACGGTTAATGATGACTTTCTTTACCTGTCTGACATAATCGTTATTAGAACGGTTAATGATGACTTTCTTTACCTGTCTGACATGCTCGTTATAATAACGGTTAATTATGACTTTCTTTACCTGGCTGACACTTTCTGTACCTGTCTGACATGCTCGTTATTAGAACGGTTAATGATGACTTTCTTTACCTGTCTGACATGCTCGTTATTAGAACGGTTAATGATGACTTTCTTTACCTGTCTGACATGTTCGTCATTAGAACGGTTAATAATTGCTTTCTTTACCTGTCTGACATGTTCGTTATTATAACGGTTAATGATGACTTTCTTTACCTGTCTGACATGTTCGTTATTAGAACGGGTAATAATGACTTTCTTTACCTGTCTGACATGCTCGTTATTAGAACGGTTAATGATGACTTTCTTTACCTGTCTGACATGTTCGTCATTAGAACGGTTAATAATGGCTTTCTTTACCTGTCTGACATGTTCGTTATTATAACGGTTAATGATGACTTTCTTTACCTGTCTGACATGTTCGTTATTAGAACGGGTAATAATGACTTTCTTTACCTGTCTGACATGTTCGTTATTAGAACGGTTAATGATGACTTTCTTTACCTGTCTGACATGTTCGTTATTAGAACGGGTAAATATCACTTTCTTTACCTGTCTGACATGTTCGTTATTAGAACGGTTAATGATGACTTTCTTTACCTGTCTGACATGTTCGTTATTAGAACGGTTAATGATGACTTTCTTTACCTGTCTGACATAATCGTTATTAGAACGGTTAATGATGACTTTCTTTACTTGTCTGACATGCTCGTTATAATAACGGTTAATTATGACTTTCTTTACCTGTCTGACATGCTTGTTATTAGAACGGTTAATGATGACTTTCTTTACCTGTCTGACATGCTCGTTATTAGAACGGTTAATGATGACTTTCTTTACCTGTCTGACATGCTCATTATTTAACCGTTTATCTTATAGCGAAGTTATAGACGCGTCTCATTTGTTATCCTTTAACTCTTTCTGCGCCACAGGCAATATTGAGGTTTTTGCAAACAATGCAGATTCAGGTGAGTCAGCTCGTAACGAGCTGTCTCACCTGAAATCAGCATTGTTTGCCTTTTAGTTACCAACATAGTCCAAACCTTTCATGAATTGAGAGATGGACACACCCGATTTTGAACATGGAAGAGTCTACTTTAAACAATTCGGTACTGAAAGAGTTAAAGAAGCATGGTTACACGCGCGCAATCGAAAGTTAAAATTCTCCTTTGTCTACAATGTTGTCAACATTTATCTACATACGATATGTCAGTTGACGTTTGGGTTAGTGTTAGGGAAAGATAATGCTCAACAGTTTACGAGTATCAGTGCAGGTGGAGATCTGAATACACGGAGACGCAGGGTTTTCCTGCGGCCTGATCGTTTATTGTGTATTGTGTATTCGTTTGTAACGTCTGTATGTGCTTCTATTGTTATTGTATAAGTATATAAGCTTAGATCGGTTTGCTTTTCGTTTTGGTTAAGCAAACTTTGACAATAATATCGTATTAAGTGTTGTGTATGTCAACCGTACTAATGTTCTTTTTGTTTGTTCAAAAAGATCTTTGTGAAGTTGCAAACATCATAAACAGTCTCCATATACTTTTGTTATGGTATTCAAGAACTATTTTCTTAGTTTGAATTAGAATACATATAAACAGAGAGGTTTAATTTGTTCACTTAGACTTCCAATTTAATGAAGTAAAGTTCTTATACCGAATGGAAGTTGACGCATTCTTTTCATTAACATATTAGGTTATTGTTGGGCTTATTCTGAATCCTTCTTCATTAATAATAACAAGAAATATCTTTAAAAAAGATAAAAGCTGAATCTGCATTGTTTGCAAAAGCCTTAAATATGGTTAATAGCAAAATACGAATATTTGAACACGGTTTTAGCGGAAAACACAATTTCTTCATTCGTTATAGGAGATCTTGCATATTACGACGAAGACGGATTCTTTTTTCTAGTCGACAGACTTAAAGAACTCATTAAATACAAAAGTATGCAGGTAAGTATATTATTCTTTTTTCCGCGACACCACTGGTCTAGACATTGAATCATTACCCATGGCACCTGATTGAAAAGGTTGATGTAATAGTTAAAAAGTGAGAAATAAAATGAGCATTTCCTTTTTAGCCCTTACGGTTATATTAAAATGAAAAAAATAAAAAATAACTAGATTATTTTTATTTAGCCCTTATCACACTGGTTGGTTACCTTACAATAGTATACACTTGGTGTTGATCCTTTTCAATATAATATTATAAGGCAAATGTTTTTAATTTCTTAGCCCTTTCGATACACGCTTAGGCTAACCCTGGTTATTAGTGTATAATATCAGAGGTAGCCTATGCGTTTATCGAAAGGGTTAACACATTTATTTTTCTTTTATTTTTAGTACAACCGTATGAGCCGAAAAAAATACAATGATAACATATATACGGAATATTACGTTGCGGGAGCGATAAAAGGGTTCGTATTGCACTACAAGTAGCGTGGTAAATCGATATCTTACGAGACCGAAGGTCGAGTAAGATATGGATTTCCCCACGCTACGAGTCGTGCAATACGAACACATTTATCGCTCCCGCAACGTAATATTCCTTTTATTATATACCTACGATCTATGAAAAAAATAACAAATATACAGATTCAATATATTTTTAATTGGGGATACAATTTTGTAATCTTGAAATGAAAAGATGAATGGCGGATGAATATTTACTACATTACTTAGGCCACGCCCCTAGAAAGTATGCTAATACGTAGGTCCCGCCCAATAGCATTATCAAATTAAATTTCCATTGTTTTATGGGAGAAAATAACAACATAATCTTTATTTGCGGGTTTTATCATTTTCGATACATACAATAGAAACAATTTTCCTAAATAGTACTGGTTGTCTGCATATTTTATTACGTAGCGCATATTCAAAACGGGAACCTCGCTGAAAGTAGTCCGCGCACTGTCTGATGTCACAATCTTGTATTTTCACCGGGTGGTGATACGGAATTTTAATCCGTCGTATCTGAACTGCGCATGTCAATCTGCATGTATTTCCATCGGAAAATGTACAGGCATATTATAAATATATATTACATCAGTGTGTTACTCTAGTGCCAGTGAATCATTACATTTTAATTCTCTTCTTACTACTTCATGCTTTACAGGATGTAACGTTACAACTGTCCTAATTATAAATTGCTGTTAGTATTACAATTCGTAACATAGACCAAATTCAATGAATAAACAAACCGAATTATTGAACAGCAGTTTAATGCCGTCTCTTCCACGTTGAAAATGTGGCCACTCAATTGTTCGTCCAACAGGAAATATGGTAAAATTTAATGTTTAAGTGGCAAACAATGCATATATCTGGAGAGACAGTTCATCGTGAGCTGTCTCACTAGGATCTGCATTCTTTGTTTAAGCCTTTAATTGCATTTGGCAGCGAAAGGCTGAAATATTCATTATTCTAGAACGTATTATGGTTTTACGCCGTTTCCAATAGAATCAAGTCTAGTAAATGCGATAGTACGTTATCCATGAGCAAATGGTTGGACATGTGTACGTGTATTCTCATTTCTAAACATAACAGGTCGCACCGGCTTATTTAGAGGATCTGCTTGTTAAACACCCGGATGTTGCTGACGCAGCTGTAATAGGTTTACCTGACCCGAATGTTGGCGAATTGCCAAAGGCATTCGTTGTGAAGCAGCCTACGTCATCCGTTACGTCACAAGAATTGTGTTTGTATGTCGAAGGTACGTTTTCAAATGTTATATTAATACAGGGCGGACAATCACGTGATCTCACACTTTTTACCAGTGATTCCTCTACGACTCGGGTCCTTAAACAACCGACATTTTATAGACAAATGTTCGTTGAGAAGTACGTAGTTTTGCTTCGAAAAGGTATGTTTTGAAAAGTGTATGATTCCTGTCAATTACGATCCACAATGTGCGAAAACGGGATATTTTCAAATAAAAAGCATTTTAGGAGCAAAGACAGTCATTGAAGTCCTTGGTAAAATTTCTGAAAGCAAGAGCAAATTAAAAAGAAAAGTTGATATATACAAAGCGAAATAAATGTGAGATTATCACGTGCGTATCACGTGATTGTCCGTCTTTGTATCTAAGCATCTGATATGCAAAGTGCCTTTATTTTTTTATTTTTTTATCAAACTGATTTCTTTGTCATTTTGGAAACGTGGGTGTTCGGATGATAATAATTCACAGGTCTAGAATTTCATCCCTATTTGTCAAAAAATAATGAAGTATTTTATCGGATTTTAAATCTTTAAACGAAATTAACAAGAAACCTTGTCCTATATGAGCGTTCCGTGATGCTTTCCTCTGCTTTTAACCAAAACTTAGGAAACCCGACGTTCATGGACATGCTCGCGCAGTCTTAAAAGTTGTTTTACTTCTTGCCATTTAGTTATGTAAGCATCCTTTTCAACCCTTTCCGACTTGTTAACGCATTCTGACGCATCAGCAGCAGTTGACCTTTGAAAACATTGTGGCAAAAGGCGACATTTCTCCATTTTCCACAATGTTTTCAACTCGAATAATTGAACTCTAATTTGTGTAGAAATTTCAATTTTTTGCCAGGATGCTTTCAAAGTCGACTGCTGTAGCTTGTTGTGCGAAAGGGTTAATTTTGTAAGCATCCGTTAATCAGCTGTAAAATAGATATGACCAAAATACAACTTGTCGAAATGCTGTGCTGTTTACTAGATTAATACATCAATCACGTTCATTTTGAAAAGACTACATAACTTAATTGAAAGCCGGATAGGTAATAAATAAAATACTATAACCTTTCCCGACATACAGCAAATCTACAACAGAAGACTTTGAAAGAAAATAGGTGAACATAGGCTATAAACGAAAGGAAACTGTTGTAAAAGAGTTGAAAACACTGTAGCAAAGGAATAAATTGCTCATTATGAGCGATTTATCCTTTTGTCAAAATGTTTTCAAAAGTCTTCTTTTTCTCGCCAAATGGCTATATAGCCGATTGCGAGCGTAAACAAACCCAGAAAATGCAAAAAAAAAGGCGTTAAAAAGCGTCTGTATGAGAGAGTAAAATAGAGTAAAATAGAGATGTACCGCGCTCGATGGAAAGTGGTCATTTTACATGCGTTTTGTTGGGGTTTTACGCCGTTTACAAAATGAGTTCAGTTATATCATGGCGACAGTTATTCATGATCCCTTGGTAAACAAACCAGTACTAGGCTAGACAATGTGCCTTGCCAATGGGCACCCCACCATGACAACACAGCCTTAACTGGGGATCGAACCCGTGACGCCCGGTTCCAAGTGAATCTAACCACTAGACCACAGCGGATTCCTTCAACATGTGCAAAACAATGAAGGCCCCAAAGTTCAACGTATCATCACTGTTTCGACAGAGGCTTCAGTGTCCGTCTACATGTCCAATAAGGGCTGTGTTCTCCGAAAACCAACCCGAAGGGTTTTGTGACCATTGTAAGTCAGCCCGACCAACAGCGCAGTCCATATCACTGTACGCAGGTGTAATAAGACTCAAAATCGCTAGACGTTGCTCATATATGAGCCGTCTCGCGAGAAAACCAACATTGTGGACCATGCGTAAAGTATCGACCCGGACCAGCCTTATCATGCCGCGAAGGCTAACCCAGACATACAATGTTCACCTCTTGTGGATTTTCTGTATAAGGGATAATTATTCTATACCTCTATCCCCCTGAGACGGAATGTGTCGGCCCGGATTAGCCTGCGCGGACTGCGCAGCCTGATCTGGGTCGATACATTACGCAGAGGCCGTTATATTGGTTTTATCGTGGAACGGCTCATATGTTACTACAATGTATATAAACACATCACTTGGTAAGCAAGATTAAATCAATTAACGATGTCTACATTCTATTCAGACCGAGTGGCTGCCCACATGAGACTGCGCGGCGGAGTCGAGTTCATAACCCAGATCCCTAAAAGCGCATCAGGCAAGATACTGCGAAGAGTACTGAAAGAGCGAAACATTCAATCAAAGATGTGAACTAGGTCACTTGCCCTTCTCCGAAAAAATACGCAACAACTTTTTGGCGACTGCGATTTCTCTGCGATTTCAAAAATTCTACATCATATTTATGTTTGATTGTGTTTTTTATCCTATAGTGACGGTAGTGTCATACGCATACATTTTGCAATTTACTCATCCGTTCACGATATTATGCGTATCTTCTTTTTTAAATCACGAAAAGAATAAAAAAAAAAATCAAAGTTTCTCGGAAAAACCTAGTCTATTTTTAGAACTAAAAGTAATGGTTCCCGTTTTCTACATAGCTTATTTAAGTAAATCGGAAATCAAATTGAAGAAATAACACCACGTGACATTTTGGCAGGCATACAGATCACGTGATTTTTTTTCGCGCGTTTTCTTGAAGCTGTAGTAAACATCTCCTTATACAGGAAAGAATTTCTCATATATGCACCATGCGATACATTTTTACAGGGTTCGAATTTAAGCTCGCATACTCGCGAATCGAATTGCGAGTTGAGATTTCAGGCACCAGCATATTTTTGCGAGTGAAAATTTTGGGCTGAATAATACGCATTTTTAATCGTCGATCTTTAACAAGGTTATTTCTTTGACAAATCGCGATAATTGCAGTTAATTTTCGAGATTTACCGAGTGGCTGGGAGTATCTTTTCAGTTTTGCAATATTAGCGGAAGTTTACAATCGATACATGTATTGTGCGCATGCCTATTCAAACAGGGTCCTATGTCATGTGTGTTTAATACACGTAACTTTGTACCTACTACTCAACCTCACGTCTTCCCCACCTCTTCTAAAACAATTGAAATTTCATGGTCTGTACTTTCAGTACTTTGATTAAGATTATTATTCTGCCACATTACCTATGAGTTTATATATAGTTTGACGACACCTGCAGAAAGAGTATATATTTAAGCATATAATCGAAGTGTGGTTTCGTATAAAGACAATACGCTTTGTAGGGAGGTAGAAATTATTTTTAATTAATCATTCCAATGTTATTACAATCTTTGCAAATCATATACCTTCCAGATTCAACACAAGTCGATTTTTACTATGGGGTTGTTTAACATACTTTATAGCCATACGTTTTCATGGACTTGTGCTCGCCTGTATTACGCAGAGCATATTCCCCCGCCTTCACAAACTTACCGACATAAGTTTCGTAAACAAACTCATAGAGCGTCTCAAAACCAAGATTCTCAAACAAGCGCTTAGAATAATTCGAAGACCCTTCTACTTTTACATATAGCGGAGAAATCCCCAAATGTTGCAAAACTTTCAGCTGGAAATTAACTAGTTTTGTTGCGAGTCCTCTTCCTCGATAGTTTCTATCGACTGCAAGTCCGAGGAAATGTATAGCTTCGTCCACATTGTAGCGATCGTGAAAGTTTGCGCCATCGTTTGCAATACTCACTGTCCGAAATACTTCTCTCAGTGGGAGATCCTTGATAGAATCCAAATCGAGGTTGGCGCCTCGCTTTGAGACCGTTGTCGTTCGGATAGCCATTACTTTATCGTCCGCAGGATTCACCAAAACGAGGCTGAGATTTAATTTAAAGGCCGGTAGAAACCATATGTCCTCTATTTCTTGTGACCACTGCACTCCGAAAGCCTTGTCAAGTGGTTCATCTTTGAAAAAGTATTCTCGAACGAATTCCAAGGCGTCTTCATATCGATCTTCAGTCAACAAAACAACTTTTCCTTCCAGTGGTTGGTCCTGGCTTGCCTTGGCAATTGCCTACAAAGATATGCATTCCATTTAATTGGTTCTTCTACGAGAAAGGGGTTCTTAATTGGCTACCTGGCAAGATAAGTCGTCTGCCTTACATATGAAAAGTAAAAGATTCATCATCTTGGAATATAGAACAATAAATTAAAGCATATTTAGAAATATCATTGGAAAATGAATAAGTTCTCCTCATAAATCGTCATCTTTCCCATGATGATATAATTTGTAAATTAACAATTTAACTCAAACCATCTTTACTTCATTGGAATACTTTTTTATTTGACTTAGAAGTTTTCAAAACAGCTCACCCCTTTTTAACGTTATGAATTCAGATTAAGCGTATGTTGTTTACAAGAAGAATAGAACTACTTAGTAAAATATTAACTATATCCCATATACAGCAAACCTGCAGCAGACGACATTGAAAATATCTAGGCAAATATATGAAATATTTTTCTATAAGAAATGTTGATTATTGAACAGAGTTGAAACAATTGTGGCAAAAGGAAAATTGCACATAAACGTCAGAAGGCGTTTGTATGAGGAAAAGGGTTAACAACAGTTTTTTTCTGTAGCATCCTTTATAAAAATAATTATTTGACCCGACTGTGGATCAAAGAGTTGTCCTCGAGGCGGACTTTCTAGATAATCATTATACCGCCGTTTCGTTGGACCCTTTCTCATATACAACAGTTCTGCAGCAGACCACTTCGAAAATATCTTGTTGAAATTATGGTAAATTGTAGTTTAATCATTGAATAGAGTTGAAAACATTGCGGCTACAGGAGATATTGCTCTTCATGAGCAAATTTCCCTTTTGCCACTACGATTTCAAAAGTGTTCTGCTTCAGAGACATCAGCAAGCGTCTGCATGTGGGAATGTGATTACATTTACTAACATGCAGACGTATTTTGAAGCCGCTGTAACAGACGCTTTGTGAAGCCAGTAATACAAACTGCTTTAAACTCTTTTCAATAATCGAATCTTCATTTACAGAGAGTATCCATATTTTTGCCCAGATGTTTTGAAAATCGTCTGCTGTATACTAGTCAAGTCAACATATTTATTGATAATAAAGGCCTCCGGCCCAAAATATGTTGTTAAACTGTCTTAATTAAATCGTCTGCTGTATACTAGTCAAGTCAACATATTTATTGATAATAAATATCTTGTTAAACTTTCTTAATTACATGTTGTGTCCCCTTTTTTTTAACGGATCGGAAATATTAGAACAATCTTGGTAAAGGGTGCCCCAAGGAACATTTGTGCAAAGTAATTTTCAAATCGGGCCAGTACTTTTGGATAAGAAGATTTTTAAAGTTTTAACAATGCACATATAAGGAAAATAAGCTCCGCCCCCTGGCGGCCATGTTTTTCAACGGATTGGAAATATTTGAACAATCTTGGTAAATGGTGCCCCAAGGAACATTTGTGCAAAATAATTTTCAAATCGGGCCAGTACTTTTGGACAAGAATATTTTTAACGTTTTAACAATGCACATATAATAAAAAAATAAGCTCCGCCCCCTGGCGACCATGTTTTTCAACGGATCGGAAATATTTGAACAATCTTGGTAGAAGGTGCCCCAAGGAACATTTGTGCAAAATAGTTTTCAAATCGGGCCAGTACTTTTAGACAAGAAGATTTTTAAAGTTTTAACAATGCACATATAAGGAAAACAAGCTCAGCCCCCTGGCGGCCATGTTTTTCAACGGATCGGAAATATTTTAACAATCTTGGTAAAGGTGCCCCAAGGAACATTTGTACAAAATAATTTTCAAATCGGGCCAGTTCTTTTGGACAAGTAGATTTTTAAAGTTTTAACAATGCACATATAATAAAAAAATAAGCTCCGCCCCCTGGCGACTATGTTTTTCAACGGATCGGAAATATTTGAACAATCTTGGTAGAAGGTGCCCCAAGGAACATTTGTGCAAAATAGTTTTCAAATCGGGCCAGTACTTTTAGACAAGAAGATTTTTAAAGTTTTAACAATGCACATATAAGGAAAACAAGCTCAGCCCCCTGGCGGCCATGTTTTTCAACGGATCGGAAATATTTTAACAATCTTGGTAAAGGTGCCCCAAGGAACATTTGTACAAAATAATTTTCAAATCGGGCCAGTTCTTTTGGACAAGTAGATTTTTAAAGTTTTAACAATGCACATATAAGGAAAACAAGCTCCGCACGTTGTGCATAGGTGAGCTAATAAAAGTCGTCTAAAGATGTTCCCTTTTTATACCAACTTAAAAGAAATTGCTCACGCACAAGAGAAAATTTTAGACAATGGAAGAAACCATGATATTCACAGTCAATTACATCTACTGACAATATACGCATATTCTCCTTTCTATAGGAATGTTGGTTTGTCTACCAATTTCAATACCCAACCTATGGTTAAAACATCTAAATTTAGAAAAAGCTCTTATATATTTATATGGTAGATCTAATACTAAGTATTTTTCAACATAAAGCAATGATTTAAAATTCGTATAGTGGTGACATCGACTAGATAAATGAATATCACTATGCCAATCCTGCGAAAGATTATCAACTAAATTAATCTCTGCTTAAATAAATTGACAAAATGAGGAACGTTACCAATTACTTGTAATATCTAAGCAAATCCAAATCCATATATAAATAGTAATTCTTCGACTTTTGACGACCAATTCATTCTGTCTTCATGACGTTTCAACATTGTATAGCATTGCTTAGGATATCTTGAGTCGGACATACCAATATTTTATACAGTTATTCATATAGGAAATTCAGATAGGTAACCGTCCACATTCCCCTAAGACGACAGAATTATTGGTAGTCAGATTTACACCTAGGATTTTAAATGTGTGGATAAGGGGTTACGAGTATTATAACCTAATAACTCTGGTTTTCTACGCATATGCAAAAAGATAACCTAAGAAAATATTGAAACTGGTTTTTTTTGATAATACATTAAATGTTGGAAAAGTCAAATGACAATATACCGGTTCGGACATAATTTACTTACGCTGTTGACTTCTTCCTTTGTAAATGAAGTCAAAGAGCGAGATGTTGTCTCAGACATTGTCTTGTTAGGTGCCCTTCTGCATGAAATAAAATATATAGAGTTACCTCCCGCACCAGGTAGGTGTTGTTTAAACTTGTACTTGTATTTACTTAAGTACCAATTTTCAAGTGCTAAGCAGAACTCACTACACATCTTAAAACTACAATAACCCATACTTACTCAAGTACCAATTGTCAAGTACTAAATAGAACTCACTACGCTTTTTAAACTACAATAACTCCTACTTTCTCAAGTACCAATTGTCAAGTACTAAGTAGAACTCACTACACATCTTAAACTACAATAACTCCTACTTTCTCAAGTACCAATTGTCAAGTACTAAGTAGAACTCACTACAAATCTTAAACTACAGTCACTCCTACTTTCTCAAGTACCAATTTTCAAGTACTAAGTAGAACTCACTACACATCTTAAACTACAGTCACTCCTACTTTCTCAAGTACCAATTTTCAAGTACTAAGTAGAACTCACTACACATCTTAAACTACAGTCACTCCTACTTTCTCAAGTACCAATTTTCACGTAGAACTCACTACACATCTTAAACTACAATAACTCCTACTTACTCAAGTACTAGAGCGAAATGGCCAGTACACTATAAGTACTTTCACGCTTATGCGAAATAATGTGAAATGCACCATACAACAACAAAATGAAATATGTAGAGACGTTTATGTCCTTGACTTTATCCTAACCTAGGACTGGTTTTCTTACCCAGGGAGCATGAATAACTGAACTGTCACATTGATATAACTGAAATATTGTTAAAAACGGCGAGAACCCTTATAACACAAAATTAATCCTATACCCGTACGTCACCCCACATTTCGAGAAAGGATCGATGAAGCTTCACAATTGAAATGTATCCCTATAGTATGAAGTCTTAATCAAGTTGATTATGTTAATGGTAGATGTAGATGTAGATGTAATGGACAGTCGCACGAGTTAGTGATCTAAATTGGCAGTACATACAACAAACTCGATTTCATGTAATACATACGGCTAGAACTAAGCAAAATATACCGATTTCTATTCTATTTTAGTAGTACTTGAATCGTTCATTTTGTGTGTAGAAATAGGCTCACTGTTTTACTATACAATGAACAATGTCAAATGATTAGCATATTGTTTTGGAAATAGAATCCCTTTGACAACTAGTCTACAAGGTCAAATGATTACCGTCATGTTTTGGAAATAGAATCCCTTTTACAATTAGTCTACAAGGTCAAATGATTACCGTCATGTTTTGGAAATAGAATCCCTTTTTTCAATTAGTTTACAAGGTCAAATGATTAACGTCACGTTTTGGAAATAGAATCCCTTTTACAATTAGTCTACAAGGTCAAATGTTTACCGTCATGTTTTGGAAATAGAATCCCTTTTACAATCAGTTTACAAGGTCAAATGATTACCGTCATGTTTTGGAAATAGAATCCCTTTTACAATTAGTCTACAAGGTCAAATGATTACCGTCATGTTTTGGAAATAGAATCCCTTTTACAATTAGTCTACAAGGTCAAATGATTACCGTCTTGTTGTGGAAATAGAATCCCTTTTACAATTAGTCTACAAGGTCAAATGATTACCGTCATGTTTTGGAAATAAAATCACTTTTACAATTAGTCTACAAGGTCAAATGATTACCGTCATGTTGTGGAAATAGAATCCCTTTTACAATTAGTCTACAAGGTCAAATGATTTCCCTCATGTTCTGGAAATAGAATCCCTTTTACAATAGGTCTACAAGGTCATTTGACTACCTTCGTGTTGTGGAAACAGAATCCCTTTTACAACTAGTCTTAGTAACTTACAATCTCATTAAAATCGGCCCTAAGCTTCGATCGCTCGTATAAAGATATGATGACTGTATTGACCTTCGCGTCAGCCAATCAAATTGTCGCCTACCAAAGTCGTTCCGTATAAAACAGGTAAGATAATCCATATAAATCAACGAGATAGAGAAACAATAGAAAAAGAAAACAACAATAGCTGCTCGCCAAATGGCTATATAGCCGAGTGCTAGGGGGAAGAATCCCTGATGACGACGAAGCAGTGATTGTCGAGTATTCTGATTGATTAGCACGGGCGTTGGTTGTATCGTGTCATTTCTTGGACGTAAAAACAGAGCACGTGCTCATGAGTATTTAAGTGTAGGAGGTGTATTCGAGACGACGTTGTATAATAAGTAGTCAGATCCAATATACGTACAGCTAAGTATTGGTCTGACTGTAATGAAATTAAGTAAGTTGAGACCATTTCATTGTTGACAAAACATCGCGAGTATATCCCTTTAAATAGCAAGCGTTACACATTCATATATAGTTTATTTTATTTATGGAATGGTTGCTTATTTAATTGGCTGGGTGATCTCGTTTATTTCATAAAATCTTGATTAAAATGAAATGCCAACAAACAAATAACTATAACCAAAGACCAATCATGACTGACATAAAGACAGACAGTCAGAGGACGGATACGTGATCCCTTAACCCTTTCCCACATAATTATAGACACTCTCTAACGCCTCTGCAGCAGATGACCTTTTGAAAACATAATGACAAAAGTAGAATAGCTCATAACGAGTACTTTCTCCTTTTGCCACAACGTTTCCAAATACACGTATATTCAATAATGATATTTTCATTTTATGAAATTTCCCATATTTTAGCTTCGATGATTTCAAGGTCGTCTGCTGTAGATTGATTTTACGTGGTAAAGTGTTAACCCTTTCCCACATATAGACACATTTTGACGCATCTGCAGCAGACGACTTTTGGAAACATCGTGACAAAAGGATAAATTGCTTAAAGTTCTCCCTTTGACATAATGTATTCAAATTTTGTCAGTAATTATACATACAATTATAGAGAGTTTCCATAATTTTAGTAGACATTTTCAAAGTCGTTTGCTGCAGTACTGGTCTGCTGCATATTTGCTGTATGTGGGAAAGTTTAAATACCTCCTGAATGACAGGTGAACTACACACACGAGACTGCAATGAGATCCCTTTCTCGAGTGCCACTATTCATTGTATAACTGTATATCATTAAATGATGTCCAAAAATTAGGACGTTCCAGATACTATGTTCTGTAGATAAAGGTTCACTCTACATTTTTGTTTCCCTACTATTATGTGAAACATGACTGGTGGAATGTATTTAAGTAAATGACTAAGTGGACCTTGCTGATAGTTACCTTGCTGACTAACAATACTTGTTGAGAAATTAAATATTTAGCATTTTTATAAGGAAAACACAAATGATAAAATATGAATTTATGTATTTAAGAACGCGTCTGTGTGTGGGGAAAGGGTTAAAATATGGGTAAAGTAATGTATACCATCGATATTATCCTTACACTTGGCATCATAATAAACATACACGCACCATATATAGCGATATAACAAATCGTGCCTATACATTATTAAATCATTTCTAAAAATCTACATGTATCATCGGAAGTGGAAATAACACAAAATACAAAGCCTCGTGTTATTGTTTTATGGCAAATACAGTAAGTGGTATGTTTAGATCAAATAGTCCTCCAGCTACATTTACAATGTCTTTCGAATAATACCTGTTAAAACATTTTAAGTCTTACCGAACGTGAATTCCGTACCTGTTCCACCTTTGGAGTAATGAACTATGTCTGTGCTAAGTGTGTTTAAACCGTTGGTGTTAGCATTATACACAGTATGTATACACACACTCTATTATACTCTACAATACTTTTTTACGGTATGCGCTTTGTTTAATTTACATTTTTTGTTATTTGATATTGCTTCTCTAATGTACACTCATTTGTTATATTATGGGAAACAACTCTTAGAGGTTTCGTGTTACTCTAGTTGTTTATACAGAGTTACTCATCTTGACGCCTTATGTATATTGTATGTAGCCCTCTTTAATGGCAGTCTGTCTATAACTGTTACTGAATAAACATCAAACAGAATCCACCAACCTGGACTCTTAATGCACCCAAATATCATAATATCATGTTTATGTTCAGTGGTCGTTTTATGGTGCTATGTACAATACGTATTCTGTTATGTGCATTTTCGTATTACACGCCATAATAAAGGAAGTCCACAACATAATAAAAACTGTACACATCATAATAAAGCGGTTGCACACAATAGAATAATAATCGTCATTAAAAGACAGCTGAAGCGTCCATACCTGTCTGCTAGGCACACTATTTGCTATCTCTTTAAATATCACTGCCATGATATCAGACATGGTGTACTATTTCAAACGGTAGCAATATTACAGTCGTTTGTGAATAATTAAAACATTAACTGAAAATAATTTTAGAGTCTTACCGAACATGAATTCCGCACGTGTTATGAACTATGTCTGTGTTAAGTGTGTTTAAACCGCTGTTGTTAGCATAGTGATACACATTCGCTGTAACTCTCTATTCTACGCATATAGGTTATATGTATAAGGTGGTTCATCTTAGAGCCTGTCTGCTAGGCACACTATTTGCTATCTCTATAAATAACACTGCCATGTATCAGACATGAAGTAAGAATTAAAGCGGTAGCAATATTATAGTCGTTTGTGAATATGTACGAATATTGGTATAGAATCGGCTTGCTCTTGGGTGATATGGTTAGAAATAACTATATTGATTATCGGAAATAGTCCGCACAAGGTTGTTACGTCTCTGCAATCGCCTTTTATGTCTGATGGCTATTTATTTTACAATTCGATAGCTTTATGCAAGACTCCTTGGTCTAGTGGTTAACACACTAGACTGTCAATCAAAAGGTCTGGGTTCTAGATGTTAAGTGTCTACCACTAAACTATAGGTTAAGTACTGGTCCTTTCCAGGCAAAAGTGCATATCGTGTATCGGCGCTATACATTTAGCTCGCTAAAGAACCAATTGGTCTTTTCGGAAAGAGCTACGATCTAACTCATTCATGCTTGTACATGATATAATGTACACTATCAAATGGTCCTATGGGAGCTTAAAACATGATACTCAATCAGAGCGTTTGGTCTATCTAATTACATTACATTACAAGATGTATCGACCAAGACCAGCTTGCGCAGACCGCGAAGGCTAATCCGGGAAGACACATTCCATCTCAGCGGGATAAAGGTATAGAGTAATGATTCCTGAAACAGAAAATCCACAGGAGGCGAAAAGGGTCTGTCCGGGTTAGACTGCTCGGCATACTTAGGCTGATCCGGGTCGATACTTTACGCAGAGTCCACATTGTTGGTTTTCTCGTATATGCATTGAAAGCAGACGATAAGGGAGGATTATACCCGGCAAAATAAAGTAAATTAGCACGTTAAGCATGAACCAACAATGGCGACTAGATTGGTCACCGCCCCTTACAATCTCATTCAACCAGACCTAAACTTCGCTCGCTGGTATATAGATCTGATCCGCCCCCTACATGTCGGTTCATATTGACCTTTGCGTCAGGCAATCAAAGTGTCGCTCACCAAATCGTTAGATATAAAACAGGTAAGATAAATAGCGGTGATTGTCGTGTTTTCCGATTGTTAGAACCGAGCGTTGGTTGTCCCGTGCCATTTCATTGGTCAAACAAAACGAGCACGTGCTCATGAGTATTAAAATGTATAGGGTCAACTCGAATCGACCTGTTATACCCTGTCGCCAGAACCATTATACGTACAACAAAGTATTTCGGTCTGATTTTAATGAGACTGCTCCCTTTATATATCACTATTGTTTATATTGCAAATTTATAAATATAAAACTGATTTACGCAAACTCTAAAAAGGACCATAATAACTTGATGCTTGGCAGGATTACCACCAAACGGTTGTCCCTATAGCTTTTTAATTGCTGCACCAATTCCAAAGGATGCCATCAATAATGGCGTATGCCTGACCATATGTGTTAATGGTAAGGGCAGGTTGCTCCATCCAGTCTAGATTATACTTACAAGGATACTAACCCTCCTTTTTTTATTGTATTATCAAAATATGTTTCTAAGTGGATTAATGTATCAATAAAATAGATCCAACATTTAGGAGCTTAATAAACTGGTGCAAGCGCGTGAGAGAATGACTAAATGCGTTTCTGATATATGTTTTAACTCTAGGGACTGATACCGGTCTATGTTAAACAAAAAATGAGGGCTCAGGATAATCTGGCTAAAGTTTGCAACTCCTTTCCTCCTCCTTAATTTAAACTCAGTAGAACATAGTTATATCTAGTAGACATTGATAAGAATTAAGTATTGAGTAGCGTATAACTGTAGACCAACTTTAGAATGGACGAATCTTCTGGCTGGTCGTGGTCAATCATTGTCATACATAGTGTTTTAAGTTGTGTACGACATAAGAATAAAGTGCTGTTCCTATTCAATATAGTAAGATAAAGGTAACACCGATAATGTTACCGGTAGTACTGGTATTATGTAATTCACCAGGACGAAACATCGTGATAAAATTGAAATGACTGTTGAAAACGACGTCATACTGTATATTATACATCATGGCATTGTCTGACGCACGGCACCCATGCAGTAGTCTATCGAGGGTCACAACTTCGTGTCATCTAGTCTTATAATGTGACTAGAAAATCATTGACGGCATCAAGTCGGAACAAACTCACGGTCATGTGACAAGTTGCCGACTCGTAAGGTCGATGCTCAGATGTGACTCGGACTTTTAAAGATTACATATACGGAGTTCTCGTCTCTTTCTCCAGCGTATGTTAACGAACTTGAAAATAGGATAATATTTCTGTGTCACGACAGTGATTAGATAAAAGGGATCAATGTATATAAACACATCACCTGGTAAGCAAGATTAAAACAATTAACGATGTCTACATTCTATTCAGAACGAGTGGCTGCCCACATGAGTCTGCGCGGAGGAGTCGAGTTCATAACCCAGATCCATAAGAGCGCATTCGGCAAGATACTGCGAATAGTTCTGAAAGAGCGAAATATTCAATCAAAGATGTGAACCAGGTCACTTGCCCTTCTCCGAAAAGTACGCAAGAACTATTTAGCGACCGTGTTTTCTCTGTGATTCCAATAATGTTTAATTGTGTTTTTTATCCCAAGCATTTTCTTCCATTCTTACAAAACTATCTGTCAAACAACAATATCAACTTGCGTATCATTATTTTAGTCGCGCTTTTATTTACTAAGATATTTAAATAATTGCCCAATTAGCCAAAAATTGGCATACTCTCTACGCGACACCATTCATACTGCCTTATCTCCCCCTATGGTCTCGCAGAATAGATCGTCGACCCGGATATAACTTTCGACTCTCATTCTGCCCCTCGCGTCTGGTTTAGGGAATGAATGAATGGTGTTTTAAGGCCCGTCGACAACTAAGGTCATTTTGGGCGCTTAATAACTTACTTACTGTAAATGATGTATGCGATACTTAAAATAGGATATACTATGTAATACTTAACATAAAGATAAACAATATCTGAGAAAATGTGGTGCAGGATCAGTAAGAGTAATGAATGTGCAAAAGCACGATTTAAGAAATAATCATATCTTATTAAAAATATTAATTTCCCTAAGGAAATCAAATACAAGTTCAGGTTCGACAGACTCAAAGAGCTGACGCATGCTTTGAGCCTTGAAAAATCGATCACGTGTTGGGGCGAAATCATACTGAAAGTTGTGTAAAACATGGAATACATTGAGGTGCTTCTTCACCTTTCAGTAAGTATGCATGAGTTAACCATGTGTGTCCAATGCGTAAACGAGCAAGAACAATTTCTTCCAATTCATTCATTCGTTCATTCCAATCACTTTGCCAATCATCGTAAAGTAAAACATTTATTAAATGTTTAAAATCGGAGTAAGGTATTTTAAAAGGTAAAATATCTTGTGAAAGAGCAGATTTTGCTGCCAAGTCAGCTTGTTCGTTACCGTGAATGCCCATATGACTGGGGATCCAGCAAAATACTACCTGTGACGTTGCACAAATACGCGAAAACTTAGAAAGGAGGTCTACAATAATAGGGTTCTCTATTTTGTCATTATGAAGTGCCTGCATAGCAGACAATGAGTCAGTAAAAATAATATATCGCCAGTAACCTTCGGATTCAATATGGTCCAAAGCCAAATGAATTGCCTTTAACTCGGCAGAAAATATAGAAGAATTATTTGGCAACCGGAATGTTATCACATCGCAATCAGTGACTGCGGCAGCTTTTTTGCCATCCTTAGAACCACCTGTATAAATACGTTCAAAGTTAAAATATGTATTTTTAATTTCTATATACTTGGATTTAAAAACAATAGGATCTGTGCAGGCCTTTTTATCGGTCGCAAGATCATAAATAAATGATGGACTATTTAGAGTCCAAGGTGGAGAATCTGAAATCTTCTGCCTCGCGATGTCCTCAAGATCAACATCAAGCTTAGCGACTTCAGGACCGTAACGGATACCAAAAGGCGGTATTACCCGTTCCTTCTTTAAAAATAATTCCTTGTATAAAGGTTTAAAAACAACTTTATGAGTGGGATTTGAAGGGTTAGACTTAAGTTTTAAAAAATACTGTATAGCTAGTTTTTGTCGGCGTAAATATAAGGGTGGTTCATTCGCTTCTACATAGAGACTTTTGACGGGCGAGGTTCGAAAAGCGCCCAGGGCTAGCCGTAAACCCTGATAGTGAATGGTATCAAGGGTTGCAATGTATGATTTTCGTGCTGAGCCATAGACAATGCACGCATAGTCTAATTTAGATTGTATTAATGACCTGTAAAGTCTCAAGAGAACTTTTCGGTCAGCACCCCAGTCCATATGGGACACAACGCGTAACAGATTTAAAGCTTTTTGGCATTTATTTTTAAGGTAATTTATATGAAGAATAAAAGTCAGTTTTGGATCGAATAATAGACCAAGGAATTTAAATTCAGATACAACGTCAACACGAGTGCCATTTAGTGTTAAATCAGGATCTAGGTGGTGTTTACAAAGTTGACAAAAGTGCATACATTTAGTCTTGCTTTTAGAAAATTTAAAGCCATTTTCGTTTGACCATTTTTGCAAATTATTCAAAACTTGTTGCAATTGTCTTTCAATTGTATGCATATTTTTTGATCTGTAACAAATACAGAAATCATTAACATATAAAAAGCATTCAACTCCAGGGTTAACAGATTTAATAATGTTATTAATTTTAACACTAAAAAGTGTAACAGAAAGAATACATCCCTGGGGAACACCCATTTCCTGTTCGTGTGGTTCAGAAAAAGTATCACCAACACGAACTTTGAACTGACGGTCAGTTAAAAATGCAGAAATGAAATAAGCAAGGCGACCTCTTATGCCGAAAGCATAGAGGTCATTCATAATTCCATACTTCCAAGTCGTGTCATATGCACTTTCTAAGTCAAAGAAGACGGAGACTACATGCTCCTTTTTTATAAAAGCTTCACGGATAAAAGTTTCAAAACGGATCAAATGATCCATTGTGCTTCTGGGCTTTGGTGGGTAAAGGACAACATCGTGTGAAGGTGGTTTAGGGATCTGAATCGATACATTACGCAGTGTCCATAATGTTGGTGTTTGATATTTGATGTAATAACCCTTTCCTTTGTGCAACACAATTGCAACAAACAACTGTGAAAACATATGGACCTAAATATAGAAATATTAAACTGTGGAAGGTATAACTATGGAAAAGAGATGAAATCCCTTTTACAAAAGGGGAGATGAACATAAAAAACGCTTCCCTATTTTGTCAGGATGTTTTATAATATATGTAATGTTTATAATCGCATACAAAACATTTTATATACTTCAACCTCTTTAATGTGATGTCACTCATATGGACTTAGTTTTCAAATGTAAATGTGTATAATGGGCCAGAGGCCTAACATACTGAATAAACATATTGTGTTCTCACGGAGCGTCTCATATGAACATCTCAAATGAATATTAGAAATCACTGGGTCAATGGTCAATTCCTAGAACAGCGGCATTTTAAAATGCAAACGCTCCCCATACATTGCTTTTTAGACGATAAGATTCAAAGATTGCACTTTTGGCGGCAAATAAGGGGACAAATTCGGTCCCTTGCAGCGATGTATTTTGACCAATAAAGATGACATGAACATTTTAAATAAGTTGGCAAAAAAAATCCTTGATGACCCTCTTAAAAGTGTGGTCAAATTATTCGTACCTATTAAAAGGTGATTTCACTCACATGCTTAATTGCGGATTCTTTTATGTAGGAAAGGGGGGGGGGGGGGGGGCTAACATGCGTTGATCAGGATGCTGATATTGTAATGAAACAGGGCCGTATGTCATGTGTGTTTTATACACTTAACGTTGTACCTACTACTCAACCTCACGTCTTCCCCCACCTCTTCTAAAACAATTGAAATTTCATGATCTGTACTTTCAGTACTTTGATTAAGAATATTATTTTGCCACATTACCTAATGTGTTTATACATAGTTTGACGACACCTGCAGAAAGAGTATATATCTAAGCATATCGAAGTGTGGTTTCTTATTAAGACAATACGTATTGTAGAGAGGTAGAAATTGTTTTTAATAAATAATTCCTATGTTATTACAATCTTTGCAAATCATATACCTTTCAGATTCAACACAAGTCTATGTTTACTATGGGCATGTTTAACATACTTTATAGCCATACGTTTTCATGGACTTGTGCTCGCCTGTATTACGCATAGCATATTCCCCCGCCTTCACAAACTTACCAACATAAGTATCGTAAACAAGCTCATAGAGCGTCTCAAAACCAAGATTCTCAAACAAGCGCTTAGAATAATTCGAGGACCCTTCTGCTTTCACATAGAGCGGAGAAATCCCCAAATGTTGCAACATTTTCAGCTGGAAATTAACTAGTTTTGTTGCGAGTCCTCTTCCTCGATAGTTTCTATCAACTGCAAGTCCGAGGAAATGTATAGCTTCGTCCACATTGTAGCGATCGTGAAAGTTTGCGCCATCGTTTGCAATACTCATTGTCCAAAATTCTTCTCTCAAGGGGAGATCCTTGAGAGAATCCAAATCGAGGTTGGCGCCTCGCTTTGAGACCGTTGTCGTTCGGATAGCCATGACTTTATCGTCCGCAGGATTCACCAACACGAGGCTGAGATTTAATTTAAAGGCCGGTAGAAGCCATATGTCCGCTACTTCTTGTGACCACTGCACTCCGAAAGCCTTGGCAAGTGGTTCATCTTTCAAGAAGTTTTCTCGAACGAATTCGAAGGCTTCTTCATATCGATCTTCAGTCAACAAGATAATTTTTCCTTCCAGTGGTTGGTCCTGGCTTGCCTTGGCAATTGCCTACAATGATATGCATTCCATTTAATTGGTTCTTTTACGAGAAAGGGGTTCTTAATTGGCTACCTGGCAAGATAAATCGTCTGCCTTACATGTGAAAGGTAAAAGATTCATCATCTTGGAAAATAGAAAATTAAATTGAAGCATATTTAGAAAGTTTAAGTTCTCGCCAGTAGTTTTGGATGTTTATAATAAAGATCGTCATCTTTTCCATGATGATATAATTTGTGAATTAACATTTAATCCGAACCATCTTTACTTCATGGGATTACTTTTTCATTTTACTTAGAAGTTTTCAAAAAAGCTAACCCCTTTTTAAGAAGAGCATAACTACTAGGTATATATCCCATATACAGCAAACCTGCAGCAGACGACATTGAAAATATCTAGGCAAATGTATGAAATATCTCTCTATAAGAACTGTTAATATTGAACAGAGTTGAAACTCTTGTGGCAAAAGGAAACTTGCTCATACCGCACGTCTGCTGCAGAAACGTCAGAAAGCGTTTGTACGAGGAAAAGTGTTAACAACAGTTTTGTCTGTAAGATCTTTTGTTTGAATTGTGTTAAGTGCCGATGTCAACAATAGTTCATGTATATCCTTTTGTTTGAATTGTGTTAAGTGCCGATGTCAACAATAGTTCATGTATATCCTTTGTTTAAATTGTGTTTAGTGCCGATGTCAACAATAGTTCATGTATATCCTTTTGTTTGAATTGTGTTTAGTGCCGATGTCAACAATAGTTCATGTATATCCTTTGTTTGAATTGCGTTTAGTGCCGATGTCAACAATATTTCATGTATATCAAAGATTTTATAAAACAAAAATATTTGACCCGACTGTGGATCAAAGAATTACTTTCGTCCTCGAGACGGACCTGCTATATAATCATTATACCGCCGGTTTTTTTAACCCGTTCTCACATACAACAGTTCTGCAGCAGACGACTTACTTCGAAAACATTTTGTTGAAATTATGGAAAATTAGAGTTTAATCATTAGTCAGAGTTCAAAACATTGCGGCAAAAGTAGAAATTGCTCTTCATGAACAATTTTCCCTTTTGCCACAACGATTTCAAAAGTCTTCTGCTGCAGAGACATCATACAGCGTATGCTTGTGGGAATGGCTTAACACTGACTAACATGCAAACGTATTTTGAAGCTGCTGTAGCAGACGATTTGTGAAACCAGAATGACAAACTGCTTTAAACTCTTTTCAATAATCGAATCTTCATTTATAGAGAGTATCCATATTTTTGCCGAGATGTTTTGAAAATCGTCTGCTGTAGACTAGAAATGTGTGGATAAGGGGTTACGTGTATTATAACCTAATAAATCGTATTTTCTACGCATCTGCAAAAACTGTTGATATTGAAACTGGTGTTTTTTTCGATAATACATTAAATGTTGGAAAAGCCAAATGACAATATACCGGTTCGGACAGAATTTACTTACGCTGTTGACTTCTTCCTTTGTGAACGACGTCAAGGATCGAGATGTTCTCTCAGACATTGTCTTGTAAGGTGCCCTTGAGCCTGAAATTAAAAAAAGATGAGAGTTAACACCCGCACCAGGTATGTCCTGTTTGTACTTGTAATTGTATTTACTCAAGTACCAATTTGCACATGCTGAGTAGAACGCACTACGCATCCTAAACTAAAATAGTTCCTATTTACTCAAGTACTTATTTTCAAGTACTAAGTAGAACTCACTACGCATCTTAAACTACAATAACTCCTACTTACTCAAGTACCAATTTTCAAGTATTAAGTAGAACTCACTACGCATCTTAAACTACAACAACTCCTACTTACTCAAGTACTAAACAGAACTCACTACGCATCTTAAACTAAAGTAACTCCTACTTACTCGAGTACTCATTTTCAAGTACTTAGTAGAACATACGACGCATTTTAAACTACAACAACTTCTTCTTACTCAAGTACTAATTTTCAAGTACTAAGCAGAACTCTCTAAGCATATTAAACTACAATAACTCCTACTTACTCAAGTACTAATTTTCAAGTACTAAGTAGAACTCGCTACGAATCTTAAACTACAATAACTCCTACTTACTCAAGTACTAATTGTCAAGTACTAAGCAGAACTCACTACACATCTTAAACTACAATAACTCCTACTTACTCAAGTACCAATGTTCAAGTACTAAGTAGAACATACGACGCATTTTAAACTACAACAACTTCTTCTTACTCAAGTACTAATTTTCAAGTACTAAGTAGAACTCACTACGCTTCTTCAACTACAATAACTCCTATTTACTCAAGTACTAAATTGTCAAGTACTAAGTAGAACTCACTACGCTTCTTAAACTACAATAACTCCTACTTACTCAAGTACTAAGTAGAACTCACTACTCACATTAAACTACAATAACTCCTACATGTACTTACTAAAGTACTAATTTTCAAATACTAAGTAGAACTCACTACGCATCTTAAACTACAATAACTCCTACTTACTCAAGTACAAATTGTCAACTACTAAGTAGAACTCACTACGCTTCTTAAACTACAATAACTCCTACATGTACTTACTAAAGTACTAATGTTCAAGTACTAAGTAGAACTCACTACGCATCTTAAACTACAATAACTCCTACTTACTCAAGTACAAATTTTCAAGTACTAAGTATAACTCACTACGCTTCTTAAACTACAATAACTCCTACTTACTCAAGTACTAAGTAGAACTCACTACGCAGATTAAACTACAATAACTCCTACATGTACTTACTAAAGTACTAATTTTCAAATACTAAGTAGAACTCATTACGCATCTTAAACTACAATAACTCCTACTTACTCAAGTACCAATTTTCAAGTATTAAGTAGAACTCACTACGCATCTTAAACTACAACAACTCCTACTTACTCAAGTACTAAGCAGAACTCACTACGCATCTTAAACTAAAGTAACTCCTACTTACTCAAGTACTCATTTTCAAGTACTAAGTAGAACTCACTACGCATCTTACACTAAAGTAACTCCTACTTACTCAAGTACTCATTTTCAAGTACTTAGTAGAACATACGACGCATTTTAAACTACAACAACTTCTTCTTACTCAAGTACTAATTTTCAAGTACTAAGCAGAACTATCTAAGCATATTAAACTACAATAACTCCTACTTACTCAAGTACTAATTTTCAAGTACTAAGTAGAACTCGCTACGAATCTTAAACTACAATAACTCCTACTTACTCAAGTACTAATTGTCAAGTACTAAGCAGAACTCACTACACATCTTAAACTACAATAACTCCTACTTACTCAAGTACCAATGTTCAAGTACTAAGTAGAACTCATTACACATCTTAAACTACAATAACTCCTACTTTCTCAAGTACCAATGTTCAAGTACTAAGTAGAACTCACTACACATCTTAAACTACAATAACTCCTACTTACTCAAGTACTAGAGCGAAATGGCCAGTACACTATAAGTACTTTCACGCTTATGCGAAATAATGTGAAATGCACCATACAACAACAAAATGAAATATATAGAGATTTCTATATCCTTGACTTTATCCTGAACTAGGACTGGTTTTCTTACCCAGGGATCATGAATAACTGAACTGTCGCAGCGATATAACTGAACTAATAATGAAAACGGCGAGAGCCCTTATAACACTCGGCGAGAGCCCTTATAACACTAAACTAATCCTATACCCGTACGTCACCCCACAACTCGGGAAAGGATTGATTAAGTTTCACAATTGAACTGTATCCCTATGTTATGAAGGTAAGTCTTAATCATGTTGTTTATGGTAATGGTACAGTAGATGTAGATGTAATGGACAGTTGTGTGATGTTGTGATCTAAATGGGCAGTACATACAACACACTCGATTTCATGCATTACATAAGGCTAGAACTAAGCAAAATATACCGATTTGATACTATTGTATTAGTACTTGAATGAATCGTTCATTAAATAGAACTGAACGTGTGTAGTAATAAGCTCACTGATTAAGTCTACAAGGTCAGATGATTAGCGTCATGTTTTGGAAATAGAATCCCTTTTACAATTAGTCTACAAGGTCAAATGATTAGTGTCATGTTTTGGAAATAAAATCCCTTTTACAACTTGTTGTAGTATAATTAAAACCGGCCCTAAACTTTGATCGCTCGTTTAAAGATATGATGACCGTCCCATGCAGCTCACCTCATATTGACCTTTGCGTCGCTTACCAAAATCGTTCGGTACAAGACAGGTAAGATAACCTAAATAAATAAACGAGATAGAGAAACAATAGAAATAAATATAAATAACCACAGCACTAACTGCTCGCCAGATGGCTATATAGCCGAGTTACTAGGGTAAAGAATACCTGATGACGACGAAGCAGTGATTGTCGAGTGTTTCGATTGATTAGCACGGGCGTTTGCTGTATCGTGTCATTTCCTGGACGTAAAGCCGAGCATATGCTCATGAGTATTTAAGTGTAATCGAGACGACGTTTTATAATGAGTAGTCAGATCCAATAAACGTACAGCTAAGTATTTTGGTCTGATTTTAATGAAATTGAGTAAGTTGAGAACATTTCATTGTTGACAAAACATCGCCAAACTATCCCTTTAAATAGCAAGCTTTATAGTTAATAGTTTATTTTATGTGTGGAATGGTTGCTTATTGGTTGGGTGGTCTTCATTCATTTCATAATAGCTTGATCGAAATGAAATGCCAACACTCAAATAACTATAACCACAAATTAATCATGACGGACAGAAAGACAAGCAGTCAGAGGAAGGATAACTGAGCCCTAAACCTACATATAGACACTCTCTGACGACTCTGCAGTAGACGACCTTTTGAAAACATTGTGACAAAAGGAGAATAGCTCATAACGAGCACTTTCTCCTTTTGCCACAATGTTTTCAAATACACGTATATTCAATAATGATATTTTCATTTTATGAAATTTCCCAAATTTTAGCTTCGATGTTTTCAAGGTCGTCTGCTGTAGATTGATTTTACGTGGTAAAGTGTTAACCCTTTCCCACATAAAGACACATTTTGACGCATCTGCAGCAGACGACTTTTGAAAACATCGTGACAAAAGGAGAAATTGCTCAAAACGAGCATTTTCTCCTTTTGACATAATGTTTTCAACTGTTTTCAGTAAGTATACATACAATTGTTTGACAGGCATCTTATATGCCGGACAGGAAGCAGAACATGTGTTGGACTAAGAGGAATCCTAGAGGGGCGACTTAACTCTCATAAGTTCAGCTGTCCTGTCCGGAGTATGAGCAAATCTCTCACTTTCTCTGAGAGCGCTGCTGTTAACCACGAAAAGACAAATTACCTTTACACCAATTATTATTAATCTAAAAAAGATCTAATACAATAAATCATAAACCTGTTGGACTTGGCAATTGCACCTAAATAGTTATCATATAACGTAACCCAATAATATAAAGACCTTAATTCTGGCGTTTTTAAGGGCGTGAACCTATTTGTTCAAAATAGAAAGTAAATACATTTTGCTGCAAATTGCAGAGTAATTTCTAAATTCTGTATCACAAAAACTCCAATGAAATAAATTGTCTGCAGCAAATTCTGTATCACAAAAATTCCAATGAAATAAATGTTCTATAACTTGCAGATCAAATAACCAATTGTGTATCACAAAAATTCAAATGAAATAACTATTCTGCAAATTGCAGATTTCAATTCCCAATTCTGTATTACAGGCTAAAATCACATCACATATGAAGTTGAAATGTTACGATGGAGTTTCAACTTCAACATTTATTCTCGCAAGAAATGACTATTTCCCTAACATGGCTTGGCACCGGCAAAGCCTTGAAATAAACACAAACAATTGGTCCGAAAAACATGGTGAACCCTAGCATAGTATTGACTTCAAACTGCTCGAACCATTAATGAAATGACCTTAGCCGTTTATGGGCCGCAGATGCTGCACTTGCGACTCCAAAGTAACCAAAAAGAATTTATATAAAGAAAACAAACAAAATGCCGAATGTAATAGTAGACATTTATAGGTTCACGCCGTCTCGACTTATCTTTCCCTGCAACGTTAGTGGTCGGCATCCGATTGACTCGATTCTCTTGTGATGGCAACGTTTGTACCCGTTCGTGCTGTACCCATCTATAAAGATATGTTATTATCTGAAAACATACTATCCGCAAAGCAGCAACAAAAAAACGAAGGAATCTTGGATGAGGGTGGGAGGTTTATCCCCCAAAAAAGATTAACGATGAAAGCGACTTACTTTTGTCCTTTTTTCCCTAAAAAAATATGAACGATGAAAGCGACTTTCTTTTGTCCTGTCCAAAATTATGGAGATGCCGGTGAAACGTGAGAAATTCCACCTCGTGGAATGTACCCGACCGGTTGGAAAGATTCAAAGGAGGCCGTCAAACAACCCGAGTTTTTCACTAATGGAATAACACTCATTATAGAGAAGTGTTAACACCTCCTGAATGACAGGTCAACTATACACGCGAGAATGCAACGAGATCCCATTCTCGAGTGCCACTATTCATTGTATAACTGTATATCATATCATTAAATGATGTCCGAATATTAGGACGTTCTAGATACTAACTTCTGTAGATAAAGGTGAACCTCTACATGGTCCATTTCCACCAACTTTACTTAGCGCTAATACTAAAATACTTAAAAGAATATTTCATCATTTATGTTTTCCTAATATTATGTAAAACATGACTGGTGGAATGTATTGAAGTAAATGACTAACAATACTTGTTAAAAATTAAATATTTAGGCATTTTTATAAGGCAAACACAAATGATGAAATATGAAATATTAAGTCGCTTAGTAAGGTTGGAGTAATTGAACCCAGATACAAAATAGCATAGTATTTAACCCTTTCACGCATTAAACAATTCTGCTGCAGACGACTTTAGATAACATCTAGGCAAGACAATGAAATATCTTTAAAAATGAAAATATAGTTATTGAATAGAGATGAAAACATTGTGGCATTATTAGCGGTTTCACATTTTGCAATATTCTTTTGCAAATGTCTGCTGCTGCAGAGGCGTCAGAACGCGTCTGTGTGTGGAAAAGGGTTAAACTATGGGTCTAGTAATGTATAACATGGATATTATCCTTATACTTGGCATCATAATAAACAAACACGGACCATATAGCGATATAACAAATCGTGCCTATGCATTATTAAATCATTTTTAAAAATCTACATCTAACATGGTAAGTGAAATAACACGAAATACAAAGCCTCGTGTTATTGTGTTATGGCACAGTAAGTAGTATGCTTAGATCAAATAGTCATCCAGCCACATTTACAATGTCTTTCGAATTAAGACATGTTAAAACATTTAATGCAAATTATTTTAGAGTCTTATCGAACTTGAATTCCGCACCTGTTCCACCTTTGGAGTAATGATCTATGTCTGTGTTTAAACCGCTTATGTTAGCATTATACACATTATGTATACACACACTCTATTTTACGCATATATTATATGTACAAGGTGGTTAATCCCAGAGCCTGTCTATTGAGGTCAAAGGGAAGCAATTCAGATCGGAGCGCCGGACAGACAATTTTCAGATGAATTCATCAGACTGAAGTGGTCTCCCATTGGACAATAATGACTTTGGTGAAAGTTGAAAGTGTTTTGAATAAACCATCTGATTGATTTATAATCAAAACATTGTTTGCTTTAGAGCTTTATTGACAGCTTAGGAGCCATTTTCAGAACAATATGTATTTTCTGAAATTGAAAGTAAAAGTCACTGCGGAATGACGGTGACCTTTGATTTGACGACATAGCTAAAACATAAGTGGGATAACATGTGAGTTTGTTGTGCTTTTTTGGTAGTTTTGATAATGAACTTTAATTGAATATAGGTTTCTGGGTTATTTCGGCTGCTGGGAAAGAGCCATAGCCCAAAACGCTGTAATGGTCGCCTATGGAAAATGAATTGCTTCCATCTTATCTTGAACGCATTAACTGTCTTATAATGACGATTATTATTTTATTGTGTGCACCCTTTATTATGTTGTGTACATTTGTTATTATGATGTGTACATTTTGTATTATGTTGTGTTCTTCCTTTGTTATGTCGTGTAATACTTTATTACGGTATGTGCTTTATTTATTTTGTTATGTGCATTTTTTGTTATTTTATATAGCTTCTTTAATATGCTATGTGCACTCATGTTTATGTTTTGTGGTCGTTGTATGGTGCTATGTACAATACGTATTGTGCTATGTGCATTTTTTGTTATTTTATATAGCTTCTTTAATATGCTATGTGCACTCATGTTTATGTTCTGTGGTTGTTTTATGGGGCTATGTACAATACGTATTGTGTTATGTGCATTTTCGTATTACACGCCATAATAAAGGAAGTCCACAACATAATAAAAACTGTACACATCATAATAAAGCGGTTGCACACAATATAATAATAATCGTCATTAAAAGACAGTTGAGGCGTCCATACCTGTCTGCTAAGCACACTATTGTCTATCTCTATAAATATCACTGCCATGATATCAGACACGGTGTAATATTTCAAACGGTAGCAATATTACAGTCGTTTGTGAATAATTAAAACATTAACTGAAAATAATTACCGAACATGAATTCCGCAGGTGTTATGAACTCTGTCTGTATTAAGTATGTTTAAACAGCTGTTGTTAGCATACTAATACACATTCGCTTTCACTCTCTATTCTACGCATATAGATTATATGTATAATGTGGTTCATCTCATACAGAGCCTGTCTGCTAGGCACACTATTTGCTATCTCTATAACTATCACTGCAATGATATCAGACATGGTGTAATAATTCAAACGGTAGCAATATTACAGTCGTTTGTGAATATACACGAACATTGGTAGGAATTAGCTTACTCTTTGGTGATACCTTTCAAATAACTATATTGACTTGAAATAATTATCGGTAATTGTCCACACATCGCTGTTCGCATATTGCAAATTACGTCACTGAAATAGCGTTTTATGTCCGATGTCTATTTGTTTTACAATTCGATAGATCCATGCAAGACTCGTTGGTCTAGTGGTTATCACACTGGACTGTTAATCCAAGGGTCTGGGGTTTAAATCCCGGTCTAGGTTCTAAATTTTAAGTGTCTCCCACTCAACTTTAGGTTAAATACTTGTCCTATCCATGAACAAGTGCCGCTCGTGTATCGGTGCTTTACACTGAGCTCGTTAAAGAACCAATTGTTCTTTTCGGAAAGAACTAGGATCTAACTATGTCTGTCGCATTTATCTTCACCTATCCGATGCTTTTACATGATATAATGTACACTATCAAATGGTCCTATGGAAGATAAACACATGATATAATGTACACTATCAAAAGGTCCTATGGAAGATAAACACATGATATAATGTACACTATCAAATGGTCCTATGGAAGATAAACACATGATATAATGTACACTATCAAATGGTCCTATGGAAGATAAACACATGATACTCAATCAGAGCAATTGGTCTATCTAGAAGACATTCCTTGGAATAAATTATTGAGTAGCGAATAACTGTAGACCAACATTAGAATGCACGAATTTTGGTCGTTGTCAACACTATTCCAATAGTGTTTAAAGTTGTGTACAACATACTGAGATTCAATATAGTAAAATGAAGGATAAAAACAATATACTCGTATATATAATTCACCAGGAAGAAACATCGTGAAAAAGCTGAAATAACTGTTGAAAACGACGTCATACTGTATATTATACAGCATGGCATTGGCTGACGCGCAGCATCCATGCATCCATGCAGCAGTCTATCGAGGGTCACACTTTCGAGTCATTTAGTCGTAGAACGTGACTAGAATAACATTGAGGTCATCAAGTTGGAACCACGGCAAGGTCATTTGATGTGACCTGGACTTTAAATATAATTATTTCTGACGCTTCTGCAGCAGACTACTTTTGAAAACATTGTGACGAAAGGAGTACTCGTCTCTTGCCTCAGCGTATGTCAACGAACTTACTATAACATTTCTGTTTCACGACAGGGAATGGAATCCATTTGAGATGATGGTATAGGGGCATATGTAAGGTGAAAATATATGGCTTAGTTAATATGGACAAAAATTGTTGAAACAATGAATCATCGACCTTTAAACAAACCAAACCAAACATGTTTGAAATTGCCTGCTAATAACCAATACCACATTTATCAAAGTTTGACATTTTTCTGCAAAAGATTGCATACAACCGAGCAGTGACCCTTAAATATAATAGTTCCAGTTCAGAGAACACTAAAGATCCACACTGTATATTTGAATCATGCTGATACATGACAGACAATCGAAAGCATGCTAGAGTTATGTTTCTTGTGCATTGCACATCTGTAACTCATAAGTTGCTTATACACTAAGTCAGACAATTGATACATTGAACATCTATTGAGACAATGGCCAAAGAAAAATATGAAAAACAGATCAGATTTGTGTTCGAAATAGTGTATGTGAGAACATGGAAGGAAAAAAATATACACACTCCAAACGCAGCACATGCTAAGGTTTTGGTTATGGTGCACTGCACATCTGTAGGTCATAAGTTTCCTACAAACCAGTTTGAAATTGATACAATGGAAATTAATAGAGACAATGGATGAACTAAATAAGGAAATATGGAGATAACTAAATTAAGTAGACCAGAGTTATGTACCTAGTATTTTGCCGTTCTCCTGATCACACCTATAAGTGTGACCACTTTGAAATTAATCTGCCAAGCAAAAACAACGTGTTGACCAATAAATGCAAACCATGACAGATGGACGAATGCACATTCAGGCAGACAGCCGGACGGACGCCGGATAATGCCTCCAAGCTTTACAGACAGAGACAACACATAAAGTATTGATTACAGAAGACTGGTTCGATACGTCAAAACAAGTCTGTGTTTAGGAAAGGGTTAACATGTTATGGTATTTGTAATGTATATATTATCCCACATAAGCCGCATCTAGCGATTTGCAGTTTAATTGAATCTCCGAAACGGGACCGTACAAGGTTAATTGACAAAAACCTATTAAGACAACATTTCTAGTTTATTTGTCAACAGATACATCTATGACTAGATTACATGTTGACGGACGTTGAGTCATCAACTTACGAACATGCAAATACATTATAAGTTAAGTCCCAAAATCGCTAGAAGCGCCTCACTTATAAAATAAATATTGACCTTGCGGTTCTAACAAGTGCGTATGTTGAAATTAACTAATCTCTAATGTGTAGATTGAATTTAAATTACCTAGTTGGGTTGACATACTGACAGACAGACAAACGGAATGATGGAAATATATATTTTCCAGCGACATATGAGAATATTCAACACAAAACGCGACCTGTTTTACCAAAAATTCCCAAGTAGCTGTAAGACCGACCGTTAGTACCATTCTTTTATGGCATGTATACACAGTAGGACGCTCTCTCTATCACTCTCTCTTTGGATGAATTATGTAATAACACGTTTGTTTACAGTCTTTCTAACCCTTGACCACATAGACTAAATCTACAGCAAACAATATTTGACTAAGGCTAAAATATTGAACTGAATTAATGAAAGTATAATTTTTAATAGTGATGAAAACATTGTGGAAAAAGACAAACTGACTGATTATCATTCATCTGTTAAGGTTAGTCAAACTGTGTCTAAAAGGGGCAAAGGTTAAAATAATAACTGCAGGCAAATGTTTTTGTTATCTAGATTATAGAGAAAAAAAAACATTCATGTTTCAAAGCACTGTTTGAAAAGGAGGAATTGCTCATTGTCAGCAATTACTCCATTTGCAAAATTACTTTCAATATTCGTATGTAACTAAGTAGCTATAACGGAAACGGTTCAACCCTTTCCCGCTTACAGTCGCCTTTTGACGCATATGCAGCAACATCCAGACAAGAGGAGAAATTGCTTATCGTGACCCATTTCCTTTTATTCCACAAAGGTTTCAACTATATTTTCCTCTAGATGCAAAATTGCTCGTTATTATACATCTCTTGCATGTTATTCAAAATATGTCCGGAAGGGAGAAAGAGTAAAAGAATGTCCGTAGTAAAACGTTTAATTATGAGAAGAATTAATTTGAAACGTGTTTGAAAGCATTGTGTGAAAAGGAGGAATTGCTGTTTGTCAGCAATAGCTCAATTTTCAACACTATTTTCAATATTCGACTGTTATAGTATCACGAAAGGGTTCCGCTTTCTTGGAAAGGATGTTACCATTTTCCGCTTAAAGATGCTTACAGTCGGATCACAGCACGGTCGACGTTAACTAACAACGCTAACATTGAGGTCAATCATAGTTCAGAGTGTGTTTCACTCGTTGGAACTCTTTTCTCTCATTAATGCAAGCGTATGGTTTTTCGTAATTCGGTCCAGTCAATGATATCATTGTAAACAAGATGGCAAACCAATCAAACTCGAATTTCGCGGATGAAGACAATTGTGCGGTTTGGTTGCAGCCGTAAGTCGACTTTTCGAAAAGCATGCTGGGATAGGGGCGAAAACCCCTATCCCAAAAAGTTATTATAATACGATTTGATTTACAAGGGAGGTCATTGAGTCTTGCATCTTATTTAGAGATACACAACAGTGATTTCCCTTGAATGTTGATGTTTTTGTCAGGAAAAGTTATTATATTGGGAAACGTATCTGATCAACTATATTAGCTTGGCTTTATTGTGCACATGGTACTTAACTCTGCTTTCAACAGTTGTATAGTTATATCAAGGCACAATGTATTTCACTTTGCTATCACATTTCCCCCCCCCCCCCCCCCCCTCCCTTTCCCCCCATTTTTGTTTTATTATCTTATAACTGAGAGGTAACTCTTTTCAATGATATAGGGTGTACCTGTAAACAAAATGAAGAAAGTGTGACAACTGAGGGTTAAACATTGTTTATTCACATGGAAACGAAGAAGGAGTTTAAACCTTTCCCTCATATAGACGCTTTCTGACGCCTCTGCAGCAGACGGCTTTTTGAAAACATAGTGACAAAAGAAGAAATTGCTCAAAACGAGCAATTTCTCCTTTTGCCACAATGTTATCCAATTTTAGTCATAGGTTATCCATTCAATTATAGAGATTTTCCATTTTTTTTGACAAAATATGTTCAAAGTCGTCTGCTGCATAATTGTTGTATGAGGGAAAGGGTTAATTTGTATCGGTGGTCCTATATCATGTATATGAGTAATAGTTAATTTTAAACTTAATACTCCATATCATTTGAACCAGCTTTTATCGCGCTACCTTATATGGGTAAACAGACACAAATATGAATGAATCATGCAACGGATAAATTCAAACCGTCCTTAACTCTTTCAGCGCCGAATTGTTTAAAGTAGACTCTTCCATGTTCAAAATCGGGCGTCTCCATTTCTCATGTAATAAAAGTTTGGACTATTTTGATGAATAAAATGCAAACAATGCTGATTTCAGGTGAGACAGCTCGTCACGAGCTGACTCACCTGAATCAGTTTTGTTTGCAAACCTCAATATTGCCTTTGGCGCTGAAAGAGTTAATACTTGATATCATTTGAACCAGTTTTTATCGCGCTACCTTATATGGGTAAACGGACACAAATATGAATGAATCATGCAACGGATAAATTCAAACCGTCTTAAATAGTCTTTATCTTTTGAACCCGTTTATGTCGCGTTGCGGAGAAATTATTCAGATCAATATAATAATATTATAATCAGAGGACTCGATCAGGGGGAGGTAACTGGCCTTTTCCCAACGATATCGCTCTGTTTCTCAACCTAACCCTATGTGGTGGGTACTCAAAAGAGTCGTCTCATTAAGACGACTCTTTTGGGTACCCACCACATAGGGTTTGAGTGTCGCAGATAAGGATTTTAGAGCTTGGAAAACGCTCCTTATCTAGATTTTAGAAAATTTGTAAATTCGCCCCTTATCTAGACATCTGTATTAATATTATAGACAGTTTGAGCCGTCCCACGAGAAAACCAACATTGTGGAATCTGCGTAAAGTATCGACCCGGATCAGCCTTAGCATGCCGCGAAGGCTAACTCGGACAGACACTTTTCGCCTCCTGTTAATTTTCTGTTTCAGGAATCATTACTCTATACCTCTATCTCCTTGAGACGGAATGTGTCGGCCCGGATTAGCCTGTGCGGACTGTGCAGGCTTATCTGTGTCGATACATTACGCAGAGACCATAATGTTGGTTTTTCTCGTAGGACGGCTCATTTAAGTGGTACACGCTGCAATCGCGTAGGGTCTCACTTCTACCATTTTGTCAGTTATGCCATCTAAGTATGTATGTGGACGTTGAAGGAAAGGGAGCCGTAGAATGATCCTTCGTTATATTGTATCCCTAATATATTTAACCCTGTCCCTGAAAAAGGACCTAGAAACTAATCTTAACCTGTTCCCGCATACAGACGGTTTCCTACGCCTCTACAGAAAACGGCTTTTGAAAACACTGCGTCCATTTGCCACAAAGTTTTAAACTTTATTCGATAATTAGTTATTTATGTTTTCCTATTTGTCCCTAAATGTTTTCAAACGCGTCTGATGCAGATTATTTGTATGTGGGAAAGGGTTTAAAGTTGTTGTTGCAAATTACTTTGATTAATTATGATGTTTATTGGTGATTCCTCCTTTTCCAGAATGTATTTCAATGTGTATTTATATTGTGTTTTTTCATCTGTGTATATGTAGGTAGAACATAGCGCATTATTATTGATTCATTCACAAATCAAAATATACAAGATGATCAATCAAATCATTGTAACTATTGTTAGAGTCAACTGAAATGTCTCGGGATAAATACATAACAAGGCATAACAATACATAACAACGCATTGTTATTCATAACAATACCAGTTTACTATATGCGACAGTTCAATGAACACTTTTTCCTCTTTTATGTTCTTTATTTATTTCAAATCAGACGACTCTGAAAATGTAATATACCTATCAAATAAACATTTTTGACTGGTGTTTTAATCCGCTTTCAACACTATTTCAGTTATATCACGGCGTGTCCTGTGTATATGAACAGTACTGCTGTTGAAGCTTATCCTAACACCACCTGCCAATGCGTGCGATCAAGAATAACGCATGACTAGAGAGCATGCAGTATGCCAGTTTTTGGTATTGATCCCTTTCCCACATGCAGACGCATTTTGACGCAATAGCAATAGCAGAAGACAACTTTTGAAAACATTGCGGCCAAAGGTGAAATTGCTCATGATGAGCAATTTCTCCTTTGGCCACAATGTTTTCAACTTTATTTAACAATTAAGCTATCTTTTATGGAGATTGTTCAGGTTTTTGTCACTATGTTTTCAAAGTCGTCTGCTGCATATTTGTTGTATGTGGGAAAGGGTTAAAATTAACCCTGTTCTCCCGCCTGACACAGTACTTTTGACCCAATATTACAGACGAGCTGTTAAAGACGATGAGGGGTCTTATTGTATCTGCGTACAGTAAACACGAAAAGTCTCCACAGACCCTTCCCACATACAAACGCGTTCTGACGCCTCCGCTGCAGATGACATTTGAAAACATTGTGGTAAAGATGAAACATGCTCGAGATGAGTAATTTACCCTTTTACCACAACATGTTCAGCCTTTACCAACAATTATTCCCTCATTAATTAACAGAAAGTTTCCATGGTTGAATGTAGATATTTTCGTCTGCTGCCTATGTGTTGTATATGGGAAATGGTTAACTTGTATATGGGAAAGGGTTAACTTGTATATGGGAAAGGGTTACTTTGTATATGGGAAACGGTTAACTTGTATATGGGAAAGGGTTACTTTGTATATGGGAAAATGATTAACTTGTATATGGGAAATGATTAACTTGTATATGGGAAATGATTAACTTGTATATGGGAAAGGGTCAACTGTGTATATGGGAAAGGGATAACTTGTATATGGGAAAGGGTTAACTTGTATATGGGAAATGGTTAACTTGTATATGGGAAAAGGTTAACTTGTATATTGGAAAAGGATAACTTGTATATGGGAAAGGGTTAACTTGTATATGGGAAAGGGTTACTTTGTATATGGGAAAAGGTTAACTTGTATATGGGAAAGGGTTAACTTGTATATGGGAAAATGTTAACTTGTATATGGGAAAGGGTTAACTTGTATATGGGAAAGGGTTAACTTGTATATGGGAAATGGTTAACTTGTATATGGGAAAAGGTTAACTTGTATATTGGAAAAGGATAACTTGTATATGGGAAAGGGTTAACTTCTATATGGGAAAGGGTTACTTTGTATATGGGAAAGGGTTAACTTGTATATGGGAAAATGTTAACTTGTATATGGGAAAGGGTTAACTTGTATATGGGAAAGGGTTAACTTGTATATGGGAAATGGTTAACTTGTATATGGGAAAGGGTTAACTTGTATATGGGAAAGGGTTAACTTGTATATGGGAAATGGTTAACTTGTATATGGGAAAATGTTAACTTGTATATGGGAAATGGTTACTTTGTATATGGGAAATGATTAACTTGTATATGGGAAAGTGTTTACTTGTATACGGGAAAGGGTTACTTTGTATATTGGAAAAGGATAACTTGTATATGGGAAATGATTAACTTGTATATGGGAAAGGATTTACTTGTATATGGGAAAGGATTTACTTGTATATGGGAAAGGGTTACTTGTATATGGGAAAGGGTTACTTTGTATATGGGAAATGGTTAACTTGTATATGGGAAATGGTTAACTTGTATATGGGAAAGGGTTTACTTGTATATGGTAAAGGGTTAACTTATATATGGGAAAGGATCAACTTTGTATATGGGAAATGGTTAATTTGTATATGGGAAAGGGTTACTTTGTATATGGGAAATGGTTAACTTGTATATGGGAAACGGTTAACTTGTACATGGGAAAGGGTTAACTTGTATATGGGAAAGGGTTACTTTGTATATGGGAAATGGTTAACTTGTATATGGGAAACGGTTAACTTGTACATGGGAAAGGGTTAACTTGTATATGGGAAAGGGTTACTTTGTATATGGGAAATGGTTAACTTGTATATGGGAAAGGGTTTACTTGTATATGGGAAAGGGTTTCTTTGTATATGGGAAATGGTTAACTTGTATATGGGAAACGGTTAACTTGTACATGGGAAAGGGTTAACTTGTATATGGGAAAGGGTTACTTTGTATATGGGAAATGGTTAACTTATATATGGGAAAGGGTTTACTTGTATATGGTAAAGGGTTAACTTGTATATGGTAAAGGGTAACTTTGTATATGGTAAAGGGTTACTTTGTATATGGGAAATGGTTTACTTGTATATGGGAAAGGGTTACTTTGTATATGGGAAATGGTTAACTTTTATATGGGAAATGGTTAACTTGTATATGGGAAATGGTTAACTTGTATATGGGAAAGGGTTTTCTTGTATATGGTAAAGGGTTATCTTGTATATGGGAAATGGTTAACTTGTATATGGGAAAGGGTTTACTTGTATATGGTAAAGGGTTAACTTGTATATGGGAAAGGGTTTACTTGTATATGGTAAAGGGTTAACTTGTACATGGGAAAGGGTTACTTTGTATATGGGAAATGGTTACTTGTATATGGGAAAGGGTTTACTTGTATATGGGAAAGGGTTTACTTGTATATGGGAAAGGGCTACTTGTATATGGGAAAGGGTTAACTTGTATATGGGAAAGGGTTTACTTGTATATGGTAAAGGGTTAACTTGTATATGGGAAAGGGTTTACTTGTATATGGTAAATGGTTAACTTGTACATGGGAAAGGGTTACTTTGTATATGGGAAAGGGTTAACTTGTATATGGGAAAGGGTTTACTTGTATATGGGAAAGGGTTACTTGTATATGGGAAAGGGTTAACTTGTATATGGGAAAGGGTTACTTTGTATATGGGAAATGGTTACTTGTATATGGGAAAGGGTTTACTTGTATATGGGAAAGGGCTACTTGTATATGGGAAAGGGTTAACTTGTATATGGGAAAGGGTTTACTTGTATATGGGAAAGGGTTACTTGTATATGGGAAAGGGTTAACTTGTATATGGGAAAGGGTTACTTTGTATATGGTAAAGGGTTACTTTGTATATGGTAAAGGGTTAACTTGTATATGGGAAAGGGTTTACTTGTATATGGTAAAGGATTAACTTGTATATGGTAAAGGGTTAACTTGTATATGGGAAAGGGTTAACTTGTATATGGTAAAGGGTTAATTTGTATATGGGAAAGGGTTAACTTGTATATGGGAAAGGGATAACTTGTATATGGGAAAGGGTTAACTTGTATATGGGAAATGGTTAACTTGTATATGGGAAAAGGTTAACTTGTATATTGGAAAAGGATAACTTGTATATGGGAAAGGGTTAACTTGTATATGGGAAAGGGTTACTTTGTATATGGGAAAAGGTTAACTTGTATATGGGAAAGGGTTAACTTGTATATGGGAAAATGTTAACTTGTATATGGGAAAGGGTTAACTTGTATATGGGAAAGGGTTAACTTGTATATGGGAAATGGTTAACTTGTATATGGGAAAAGGTTAACTTGTATATTGGAAAAGGATAACTTGTATATGGGAAAGGGTTAACTTCTATATGGGAAAGGGTTACTTTGTATATGGGAAAGGGTTAACTTGTATATGGGAAAGGGTTAACTTGTATATGGGAAAATGTTAACTTGTATATGGGAAAGGGTTAACTTGTATATGGGAAAGGGTTAACTTGTATATGGGAAATGGTTAACTTGTATATGGGAAAGGGTTAACTTGTATATGGGAAAGGGTTAACTTGTATATGGGAAATGGTTAACTTGTATATGGGAAAATGTTAACTTGTATATGGGAAATGGTTACTTTGTATATGGGAAATGATTAACTTGTATATGGGAAAGTGTTTACTTGTATACGGGAAAGGGTTACTTTGTATATTGGAAAAGGATAACTTGTATATGGGAAATGATTAACTTGTATATGGGAAAGGATTTACTTGTATATGGGAAAGGATTTACTTGTATATGGGAAAGGGTTACTTGTATATGGGAAAGGGTTACTTTGTATATGGGAAATGGTTAACTTGTATATGGGAAATGGTTAACTTGTATATGGGAAAGGGTTTACTTGTATATGGTAAAGGGTTAACTTATATATGGGAAAGGATCAACTTTGTATATGGGAAATGGTTAATTTGTATATGGGAAAGGGTTACTTTGTATATGGGAAATGGTTAACTTGTATATGGGAAACGGTTAACTTGTACATGGGAAAGGGTTAACTTGTATATGGGAAAGGGTTACTTTGTATATGGGAAATGGTTAACTTGTATATGGGAAACGGTTAACTTGTACATGGGAAAGGGTTAACTTGTATATGGGAAAGGGTTACTTTGTATATGGGAAATGGTTAACTTGTATATGGGAAAGGGTTTACTTGTATATGGGAAAGGGTTTCTTTGTATATGGGAAATGGTTAACTTGTATATGGGAAACGGTTAACTTGTACATGGGAAAGGGTTAACTTGTATATGGGAAAGGGTTACTTTGTATATGGGAAATGGTTAACTTATATATGGGAAAGGGTTTACTTGTATATGGTAAAGGGTTAACTTGTATATGGTAAAGGGTAACTTTGTATATGGTAAAGGGTTACTTTGTATATGGGAAATGGTTTACTTGTATATGGGAAAGGGTTACTTTGTATATGGGAAATGGTTAACTTTTATATGGGAAATGGTTAACTTGTATATGGGAAATGGTTAACTTGTATATGGGAAAGGGTTTTCTTGTATATGGTAAAGGGTTATCTTGTATATGGGAAATGGTTAACTTGTATATGGGAAAGGGTTTACTTGTATATGGTAAAGGGTTAACTTGTATATGGGAAAGGGTTTACTTGTATATGGTAAAGGGTTAACTTGTATATGTGAAATGGTTAACTGGGTGCAGCTAAGTTTTACCTTTTCAGATGATACTAAATGCAATTAAAATAGATTTATACTTATCAGTACCTGCAAGAATCAGTGTGATACCCAAGAACAAGAATTATAGCCCCACTAGTATCTCTCTCAGTCCTTTTCGTGATACCGATACGGGGAAACCAGTCTTTAGATAATGTGATTATTTTAAAATCCTGATACCCTTATTTGATACTCAAACTTTACGTTATGGGTACTCAAAAGAATCGTCTCAACGAGACGATTATTTTGAGTACCCACAACATAGAGTTTGGTTTAGTCATATTAGAAATATTTGTTGGTAAAGACCAGTTAACTTCTCTTTATTTAGTACTCTGACTTAAGCTATAAGACTCCTTATCGTCTTACGTGACTCATTCGTTTACTATCTTGTTGTTTTCCTTCATTACAAAACTGCTGATTATCAAGGTGATAAAGTAAATGTCCTAGGTTTTAACTTATTAGTAATTGCATTGTTGTTATTGCGACATAAGAGTGAGTAACAGAAACCTTATTACAGATTGCATATTTGTTATTTCGAAATGATGGTGAGTGAAAGTAACATGTGACCATTACATGTTACGTACTGTCCATTCGAACTGTGTTAAAACTACCATTACATGTTACGTACTGTCCATTCGAACTGTGGTTAAACTACCAGTACATGTTACGTACTGTCCATTCGAACTGTGTGAAAACTACGTTGATTATCATATAAACTGGTGGACCGATTTAGAAATTTCACAGTTTAAAGCCTCTGAAGAAAAGACTCGATATTTAAAATTACCTTGACAAAATATTATGGTTTACTTTTTACGAACATTTGAATTCTTCCTGGGAAAAGAAGAAAGCTTTCATATCGACTTCTCGATTTGCCACCCTATTATAATCCCGTCTGCTATAAACTAATGAGAACGTAATAAAAGACATAACTTAACTCTCTGTGATGCTAAATAGTTATTGAAAATGAGGTAAAAGTCGTATTAAAGCAGATCAAAAGTTGTTGTCTAAAGCGGCTGATTTCGATGTCGTGTCGGGTAACATAATCACGGTGTTGAATCTACAATGTTACGGGTAGATGCAGGTCTAGATATGTCCAAGAGGGATTTGAGATATAACACTCTAAGCTTCCGGAACTATTTTTGGCTGTTGAAATTCCCTCCCGCGTATGTCCATACAACGTTTCTACGTGCGCATGCGTTTCTACGCTTGGCTTGACATTTTATGAATGAAGTCACGAGCTTTTGTTGTAAATGCCGTTTGGAAAGTTGAATAAAACGGTGACGTCATTGTTTTAAATGACGTCATCCACGTGCACGACCAATATTTTAGACGTGCGTGCCATGTAATAGCATACTGTTTACCCGTCAAAAACGTTGTGTTAGCATGATACAGTAACAAATTGCCCATGATTAGTATATGATCATTTGAAAAAGGTATAGTAAAAATAAAATGTTCATAAAATGTTAATAAAACTGATTTCAAAATGTTTTGTTAGTTGAACAAATCGAATATTTCCAAAACAAAGACAATGGGGAGTAAAGATAGAACAGCCCTACACATGATTTATCAAGGAAAGCAACGTCATATATAAACATAGTTCCCCCCTAAGTTGTATACCTTTAAGTTATGAACAAGTGCTAGAATTGAAATATATGTCATTTTGAGTGATATACCGGCTCTTATATCATGATTTGTCGTTCAGGTGTGTATAAATTAATCACTTAAGCCATTCGGCCTTAATAATTAATTACTACACACCTGAACGACAAACACTGGTTTAGAAATAGGGGAACGACGTTATAAAACAAACACTGGTTAAGCAATAGGGAAACGACGTTATAAAACAAACACTGGTTTAGAAATAGGGAAACGACGTTATAAAATACGTACTGGTTAGGCAAAAGGGAAACGACGATATAAAACAAACACTGGTTTAGCAATAAGGAAACGACGTTATAAAACAAACACTGGTTAAGCAGAAGATAATGGACGTTATAAAACACACGCTGATTAAGCAATACGGAAACGTTGTTTGCAAAAACCTTAATATTGCCTTCGGCGCTGAAAGAGTTAACCCTTTTCCACATACAACAAATCTGCAGCAGACGCCTTTGAAAACATGACAAAAACATGAAAAATCTCCATAGAAGTTAGCTTAATTGTTAGATAAAGTTAAAAACAGTGTGGCCATAGGGGAAATGCTCATCATGAGCAATTTCACCTTTGGCCACAATGTTTTCAAAAGTCGTCTGCTGCTGTTGCGTCAAAAAGCGTCTGCATGTGGGAAATGGTAAAGTTAACCGTACAGTCCTTAATTAAATGTGAAGGTTGGAGCTGATATGAGTACATCGACAAATATAAATCTTTAGACAGAGTGAAATTTAGATTTAGTATCGTACGTCTGACATACAGTCAAGTATTCTGCGTATTACCCGGGATTAAACTTAAATCATTTTAACCGTAAAATTGATTTATATATGTATGTATAAAGTGAATAAGAGAAACGACCAAACAAAACGGTACAATGGTGTGTTTCTGGACATTTCTATTTATAATATTGACGTTTGTGAGTTACACTGTTCGTGGTGAATTAGACAAGTTCACGGCACTGACTTTTGATGGAATTAGAAATGAACATCAACTTAAAAGTTTCATACACAAATATACAAAAGAGGCCAATGAAATAGCTCCAGTTCGGCTGGACAGCGTCCTGGCAGAACTCGGACCTCTGACCGGATCTGAGGACAGTCTGGCAAACTCAACGGCTAGGTTGTTACTGGATGACGGACTGGAAGCTGAACCATACAGATATGAGGTCGGGAATACATGTTTGAATCATACCAAAATATTCCTAGACGCTCTACTCAATGGAAAATCATGGGGCCTTCAGAGTAAGTTATTGAATTCATTTTACTAAATATTTGAACATTGCTCTTGAATATTTTAAACTCCGCGATATATTGGAATATATATTCATAAACCCAGAAAGGAGACATTATCGCTAATGTATCTTTAGGATTAACCCTTTCCCTCATATAGACGCTTTCTAACGCCTCTGTAGCAGACGGCTTTTTGAAAACATAGTGACAAAAGAAGAAATTGCTCAAAACGAGCAATTTCTCCTTTTGCCACAATGCTTTCCACTTTTAGCCATAGGTTATCCATTCAATTATAGAGATTTTCTATTTGTTGACAAAATATGTTCGTCTGCTGCAGAATTGTCGTATGAGGGAAAGGTAAGCAAAAATGACATGCACCCCTATAAAATCTTACCAAAACGACCATGTTCATGAGTGTACATAGTGCGTTTGCAAATAAATACACATTAATGTAGGGAAAATGGCTCTCGTCAATAACCAGCACATATTCGATTTGATAACTCTTTTATTTTTGTCATATCTTTATTTTTAAATCACAGCTTTAAACATATAATATGGAAACACAGGGTCATTTGTATATTTACACCATTATTTTATAATCGGGAATTTAACTTATATTGTTTACGCGTCTTCCCAAGGATGTATCTGTTTATCAATACCAATTATCTATTATTAAAAGAGTGTAATTTTTCACAAACCCAGATGACTCGATGGTCGGTTAAGTCACTGCTATGTCGCCTCAACAAACATTCATCAACAAAAAAATTAACTATAAGGCCTAAACCTGTGTTGTTGGTACTCAAAGGAATCGCCTCAGTGTAATATTTAGGAATGAGAAGAAAGAGAAAACAAGGAAAATCATTTCATAGTGGGGCATTAAGGGTTTCGTCACAAATTTTAGTGCAAACAAACTGTACAAGCGTATGTATTTCAGTTAAAATGGTGTGTTTTTTCCCAATATATAACTCAAAAGCACACATAATTTGGTTAAAGAAGACTTTAAAAGTGCGAATTTCCTCTTAAACTTGACTCTTACACTGTTTAAGTTAATCCACGAGGAAAATGTTGGTGAATGGAATAAGGCGGTTTATATTATCGTTTCTGAAAAGTCTATTTTCCCAGTAGATTCGTATAAAATTGATTCAATAAGACGAATATGAGCCGTCCCACGAGAAAACCAACATTGTGGACTCTGCGTAAAGTATCGATCCGGATCAGTCTTATCATGTCGCGCATGCTAACCCGGACAGACACATTTCGCCTCTTGTGGATTTTCTGTTGCATGAATCATTACTCTACACTTCTATCCCCCTGAGACGGAATGTATTGGCCCGGATTAGCCTGTCTTTATAATAATAGTATGGTTATTATATTAACTTTAGCCCATATAGTATGGTTCTTTATATTGTTATTCTCTTCTTTTCTTTTCAATACTAAAAGAGTGTTTGGTTTTGAAAATAAAGACAAGGCATGGGTATTGTATAATGGACGGTCATCTTGTCTCAACGAATATTCAGTAAATCTACTCGACATAAACGTTTATCAATGCGGATCGACATTCAGCAATTCCTTTCTCAAATAGTTAATCTGGTTAGCAAGCACGACACAATGACTTAAACTTACCGAATTAGAGTTTATGAATCCGGTCTTTATGTCTTGGGGTCGTTATCATATCAACCACGAATTTAGTGTTAGTCCGTAAATGTGGAAGAAGACGGTAAATCAACTTAACCCTTACTCACACCGAGTTCCTTCGAAGTGAATCTGCATCTCATTTTTTGACACGTTCTGCCGTTTTTATGGAGTATGTTTTTGCGCCAATAAGTAACAAATCCCATGGTCAATGAAAGCAAATTTCACTTTATTGTACTACGTATTCACAAAAACAATACTTGAGGATGGGTCAGAGTACATACATACATACAGGTTGCCTCCACACATTTCAACTTCAGTGATTTTCCTTGGACTAGCTTCGAGATTATGAATACCAACTTACCATCAGTTAAATGTTCCTAAAACAGCCAAGCCGTAACACAAACACGCTTCATTAAGCTAGACTTGGGTTAAGTTATTGAATACTGCCCTTAGATGTATCATTAATTTGCAAGAGTCGTTATAGTGATATGGTTTTGCACTGGCAATTTCCAAATACAATTGTTATCCAGCGTAAGCTAACGCTGTAGCTATTTCGGAATGTGTGTACGTCTTCTCTATGTGTATACACTAAACAGGATATCTTCATCCACGGAGAAGTTTATTCAATCCATAGATCCATGGCTAATTCAGTTTATTTCCTAATGAATATGTGTGCAATATGTAATTATAGCTGATGTTTCATTTTATAGTGATCGATGCCGCTGGAAAACCACCAAGTAACATTGCAGGACTAAATTTAAACTGGGTCGGTTCATATGAGGAGTGTCTATCAATTAAGGCCGACAAATGGATAAGCACAAAAGAGAAACAGGACCCTTTAATGGAATGTACTGCTCCGCATATTTCAATTTGGCAACCAAGGTAACTGGAAAGGGTATAGTATTGTATTTAAGAAACAAACACGTGGACAGAGAGAGATAGGCTGAGAATGAGAGAGCGAGAGAGAGAGGGGGAGATAGGGGAGAGTGTGAGAGAGAGAAAGAGAGAGAGAGAGAGAGAGAGAGAGAGAGAGAGAGAGAGAGAGAGAGAGAGAGAGAGAGAGAGAGAGAGAGAGAGAGAAAGAGAGAGAGGGGGGGGTGAGAGGGAGACAAAAGAGAGGGAGAGAATAAGAGTGGAAGAGAGAGATAGAAAGAAAGAGAGATAGAAAGGACGGATGCTACATCGTTGAGGACGTTTATAAACAATTGGACATATAGAGACACAAAGCGGGTGAG